>SJYT01010898.1:86916-130673 GCA_006410635.1 Cephalophus harveyi | reverse complement strand
TGTGCTCCAAAATCACTGCAGATGGTGACTGCAGCCATGAAATTAAAAGATGCTTACTCCTTGGAAGGAAAGTTATGACCAACCTAGATAGCATATTCAAAAGCAGAGACATTACTTTGCCAACAAAGGTATGTCTAGTCAAGGCTGTGGTTTTTCCAGTAGTCATGTATGGATGTGAGAGTTGGACTGTGAAGAAAGCTGAGCACCAAAGAATTGATGCTTTTGAACTGTGGTGTTGGAGAAGACTCTTGAGAGTCCCTTGGACTGCAAGGACATCCAACCAGTCTATTCTAAAGATCAGTCCTGGGTGTTCTTTGGAAGGACTGATGCTAAAACTGAAACTCCAATACTTTGGCCACCTCATGCAAAGAGTTGACTCATTGGAAAAGACTCTGAAGCTGGGAGGGATTGGGGGCAGGAGGAGAAGAGGATGACAGAGGATGAGATGGCTGGATGGCATCACGGACTCGATGGACGTGAGTTTGAGTGAACTCTGGGAGTTGGTGATGGACAGGGAGGACTGGCGTGCTGTGATTCATTGGGGCGCAAAGAGTCGGACACGACTGAGCGACTGAACTGAACTGAAGACACCCAGATGTGGAAATGACAACCCCTAGAAACAGGAGCCGAGCAGGGCCACATGGGGATGGACCAGGATCAGTCAGGAGCAGAAGGGTAGCAAGCAGAGCATGGCCCAGAGCCTTTATTGGGAAGGAGTGGATGAGGCAGGGTGGGTTCCTTGAGTCGGTTTAGGTTGGAGAGTTTCAGTAATTTCAATGAGTCCTGGGCTAGAGGAGTAGCCCCTCATTGTCCAGGACCCCACACTGAGGTGACTTAAAGCTGGGGTATGTGGGCTTAGTCTGTGAGAGTTTAATAAAGGAGATAGTTGGGGATGTGGGCTCCGGCTTTGTTGGTTTTATATCAGACATCTCATAAGAGTCCTTTGCAATCTCTTTGTAGTTGTTCAGTTGCTAAGCCATGTCAAAGTCTGCAACCCCATAGGCTGTAATGCTGCATACTCCTCTGTCCTCCGCTACCTCCTGGAGTTTTCTCAGATTTATGCCCACTGAGTTGGTGATGCTATCTCACCATCTCATCCTCCGCCACCCCCTGCTTCCACAGTGCCTCAGTGGTAAAGAATCCACCTGCTGAAAAGCAGGCACGGGTTCACGCCCTGGGTTGGGAAGATCCCCTGGAGAAGGCAGTGGCAACCCATTCAGTATGCTTGCCTGAGAAACCCCATGGACAGAGCAGCCTGGCGGGCTACAGTCCATGGGGTCACAAAAGAGTTGGACTCTTCTTAGCGACAGACTATTTTGCAATCTCTAGGAGTTAGCTAACCCTAGGAGGGGCAGTCTATCCAGGAAGAAGGCCTCAGATGCCTGAACACCAAGAATACAGAAAATAAGGATGTATAGTCCATACAGTCCGCTACACGTGCTTCCTGTCAGTGTCTCATCTCCTACCTAGGTCTGATTCTGTCCTCAATACTTTTCTTTCTTATTCAAATTTCATTCAAAATCCCATTGCACAACCTAACTTAGATATTAAGTCAGAAGAAGATGGGTTCTAACAGGAAGCACCATGCTAAATCACTTCAGCAAGGATTCCACATTTCCCGGATCACATTTAATGAGACTAACATTCCACAAAATGTAAGAAATATGAATTATTCTGTCAAGTACAACCACCTGCACCAGCCTCACGCAGCTAGAAGGCCTAACAGCTGAGGCCATTTCTGTTAACATTATTTAGCTCTTTGTTTCAAGAGGCCTTTCCTGGGGAAGATAAGACTTTGCTTCAGGAAGTGAAGTTGCTCGGTCGTGTCTGACTCTTTGCGACCCCATGGACTGTAGCCTACCACGCTCCTCTGACCATGGGATTTTCCAGGCAAGAGTACTGGAGTGGGTTGCTATTGCCTTCTCTATCAGGAAATTCCTGCAGATCACTTAACCTGAGATATTGGAGACGCCTCACCTGGGCAAACACCTTGCTTATCAAACCACAGCCTACCCCTCAAGATCCTTGCTATGGTCACAGTCTTAAACAACTCTGTTTCCTCACCTTGATTCCATCCATCACATGTTCAGTCTTGGCTGACTCTTTGTGACCCTATGGACTGTAGCCCACCAGGCTCCTCTGTCCATGGGACTCTCCGGGCAAGAATACTGAAACGGGTTGCCATTTCCTCCTTCAGGGTTAGAGATCCCCACCTTGAAAGATACATCATAAATACTTGAGCCCAGGCCCCTGAAACCCTGCAAAGCCCCCCTGACATCCCCCTTCTGCAACACTGCTTGGCCACTGTATTGTTCTGCCCACGACCTTCAGTTCCAGCTACCTTCGCTGTGGTTTATTAGCAGACAGTCTGATAATACACTGGGAAGCAAAGGATTCTAGAATCAAAAACATTGGGGCAATACTATACAGGTGACCCTCGAACCACAGGGGTCTGGATGGCACAGCTCCACTTATGCGTGGATTTTTTTTCCAATAAATATGTCTTCACAGTTGGTTGAATTCACAGAAGCAGAACCATGAAAACAGAAGAACCACAGATATAGCCACCTATGAGTTACACTGTATAGAGGGTTGGTGCCCCCAATTTCTGCTTTATTCAAGGGTCATCTGTCCAAGCGTCAATGCCACCGATATTAATATTGCAATGTTAGCATAATAAGTCTGGAAAAATTCTGCATTTAAAACAAACAAACAAACTTGAGACTTCCCTGGTGGTCCAGTGGCTAAGATTCTGCTCCCAGTGCAGAGGGCTTGGGTTCAGTGCCTGGTCAGGGAACTAGATCCCACATGTGACAACTGAGTTCACATACCACAACTTAAAAGATCCCACATGAAGCAGTTAAGGCCTGGCACAGCCAAATAAATAAATAGATATTTTTTAAAAACCAAAAAAAACAAAGCAAACTGGCAACTTGTACATGGAAAGTATTGTTTTTCTGCAAACTTACCAACTTCTCTAAGAACAATTTTCCCCCTTAAAATCAGTTTTCAAAACATTGATTTAGGTAGTCATGAGTGACTGGAGGGAAATTAAGACATACTTGGCATGTAACTGGCTTTCCTGGTAGCTCCGCTGGTAAAGAATCCATCTGCAATGCGGGAGACCCTCGATTCCTGGGTCGGGAAGATTCCCTGGAGGAGGGCATAGTAACCCACTCCGTATTCTTGCCTGGAAAATCCCCATGGACAGAGGAGCCTCAGGGGCTACAGTCCATGGGGTCGCAAAGAGTCGGACATGACTGAGCAACTAAGCAGAGTACAGGCATGAGACATATAACCCTGACATCCTAAAGCTACTGGTGAGGGAGCTGACACCAGGCTTCCCCACCTAGGAGAGTCCCCACCCACCATCAGCGCCTCTGGGCTGGGCTGGCTGTGGGTGAGAGGGGTCTGCACATTATAAATGGTTTCTACCTGACTAGTGAGGGAGGGATCACCCAGCAGTCTGTCTCCAGAGGTCCATGCCCTAAGGCTTGCGAACAGGGCAAGCATCTACTTTGTCAGAGAAGGAGGAACCAGGACGCCTCCTGGCTCTGGATTTCTAAAGCCACTTGACTTTGCACTGTGCTTTGTGCTTTTGTGCATAATAAGCCTCAGTGCTCAAAGTGAAAGTGAAGTCAGAGAGTGCTCACCAGGTAACAATTCCTGTTCCTGGTGGCACTGCTGAAAGATCAAAGGAGCTCCCCACCTGGTCCCTCAGCCTCCTCCTCAGAGGTGGGAGGAGAAATCAGTCAGGGCAGTTCACTTCCCCATAGTTTCCACCCTGGAAACACCAGAGATGTAGGAGGAGAAATGAATACATTATCAGAGAATTCCGGGATCCAAAGCATTGTCTGCGAAACAAGTGGCCAAGCCAGAAAGGACGCTGGCCTCACAACATCAAGCTTATTCCAGTTACCAATGAGCAGTTCTGCCAGTGTGTTCCCTGATATGTCCTCATTAAAAATTAATCACCATTAATATTAATTACAGTGATTAAAAGGAAACATCTGTGAAGACAGACTTGAATCCTTAGAGCTCTGGCTGGGTGTAGCAAGATAAAACAGCTGCCAAAGGGAAGAGGCTTTATCATGTCAAGAGAGAGAGAAAGGGAGGGGCAAGTGCTTGAGCTGGGCAGCAGGCCTGGGTTCCTGGAGACCCTGGGCCCCTCTCTGCCTCTTGTCCTCTCTCTCTTCTCTCTCCCCTCCCCTCCCCTCCGTGCTTTCTTCTTTGTGTTGCTGTTAGCTTCCATTTAATAGCTGTCTATCTACAGAGGAAAGCCAGAGCTTTCCATTCTGCAAAATCACATACTTCTCCCTTACAGGTTATTACAAAATGCTGAGTATAGTTCCTCATGCTATACAGTAGGTCCTTATCGGTTACCTATTTTATATATAGTAGTTTATGTTAATACAGCAAAGTGATTCAGTTATACATTTCTTTTCAGATTCTCATTCTGCAAAATCCATACCACTCCATGTCAACTGAGGTGAATATGGATTATACCAAAGGCTTTTTTTCCTTGCCTATACCCCGTGAACCACTGTTCTTTCCTCTTTTTCCAACTCTGGGGGGCAGGGGCGGGGGGCGGGAAGCAAAGGGTTTGGTCATTCTGATGGAGAACTAGTAACACTGCACAAGATATACCTGCCCAGAGCCCGCCCCCAGAGTGGGTGCTGAGAAGCCTCAGGGAGGGCCCAGCAGAGGGCTAGCCCAGCCCAGCTCCAGCCAGTGCGTGTTAGTCCCTCAGACACAGCCAGCTCTTTGCCACCCCATGGAGTGTAGCCCACCAGGCTCCTCTGTCCATAGAATTCTCCAGGCAAGGATACTGAACAGGGTTGCCATTCTCTTCTCCAGGGGTTCTTCCTGACCCAGGGATTGAATTTGCACCTCTGGTACTGCGGGCGGGTACTTCACCGTCTGAGCCACCTGAGATGCAGTGAAACTCCACCTGTGAGGAAGCACTGCCCTTCCCCCACTTTGTACTTGCTCAAAGGTAAGGAAAATCAGTCCAGTTCAGTTCAGTCACTCAGTCCTGTCCAACTCTTTGCAACCCCATCAACTGCAGCACTCCAGGCTCCCCTGTCCATCACCAACTCCCGGAGTTTACTCAAACTCATGTCCATCGAGTCAGTGATACCATCCAACCATCTCATCCTTTGTTGTCCCCTTCTCCTCCTGCCTTCAATCTTGTCCAGCATCAGGATCTTTTCCAATGAATCCATTCTTTGCATCAGGTGACCAAATCAGCTTCAGCAACAGTCCTTCCAATGAATATTCAGGACTGATTTCCTTTAGGATGGACTGGTTGGATCTCCTTGCAGTCCAAGGGACTCTCAAGAGTCTTCTCCAACACCACAGTTCAAAAGCATCAATTCTTCAGTGCTCTTATGGTCCATCTCTCACATCCATACATGACTACTGGAAAAACCATAGCTTTGACTAGATGGACCTTTGTTGGCAAAGTAATGTCTCTGCTTTTGAATATGCTGTCTAGGTTAGTCATAGCTTTTCTTCCAAGGAGCAACCATCTTTTAATTTCACGGCTGCAGTCACCATCTTGCAGTGATTTGGGGGGAGTTTTCCTCAAACAGTGATTTCCCTTGTTTCCCCATCTATTTGCCATGAAGTGATGGGACCAAATGCCGTGATCCTAGTTTTCTGAATGTTGAGTTTTAAGCCAATTTTTTTACTCTCCTCTTTCACTTTCATCCAGAGGCTCTTTAGTTCTTCTTTGCTTTCTGCCATAGGGTGGTGTCATCTGCATATCCGAGATATTGATATTTCTCCCAGCAATCTTGATTCCAGCTTGTGCTTCATCCAGCCCGGCATTTCACATGATGTACTCTGCATATAAGTTAAATAAGCAGGGCGACAATATACAGCCTTGATGTACTCCTTTTCCTATTTGGAACCAGTCTGTTGTTCCATGTCCAGTTCTAACTGTTGCTTCTTGACCTGCATACAGATTTCTCAGAAGGCAGATAAGGTGGTCTGGTATTCCAATCTCTTGAAGGATTTTCCAGAGTTTGTTGTGATCCACACAAAGGCTTTGGCATAGTCAATAAAGCAGAAGTAGATGTTTTTCTGGAACTCTCTTGCTTTTCTGATGACCCAACGGATGTTAGCAATTTGATCTCTGTTTCCTCTGCCTTTTCTAAATCCATCTTGACCATCTGGAAGTTCATGGTTCATGTACTGTTGAAGCCTGGCTTGGAGAATTTTGAGGATTACTTTGCTAGCATGTGAGATGAGTGCAATTGTGTGGTAGTTTGAACATTCTTTGGCATTGCCTTTCTTTGGAATTGGAATGAAAACTCACCTTTTCCAGGCCTGTGGCCACTGCTGAGCTTTCCAAATTTGCTGAAATATTGAGTGAAGCACTTTCAAAGCATCATCTTCCAGGATTTGAAATAGCTCAACTGGAATTCCATCACCTCCAGTAGCTTTGTTCATAGTGATGCTTCTCAAGGTCCACTTGACTTCACACTCCAGGATGTCTGGCTCTAGGTGAGTGATCATACAATCGTGGTTATCTGGGTCATGAAGATCTTTTTTGTACAGTTATTCTGTGCATCCTTGCCACCTCTTCTTAATACATTCTGCTTCTATTGGGTTCGTACCATTTCTGTCCTTTATTGAGCCCATCTTTGCATGAAATGTTCCCTTGGTATCTCTAATTTTGTTGAAGTGATCTCTAGTCTTTCCCATTCTTTTGTTTTCCTCTGTTTTTTTTTTTTTTTTTGCATTTATCACTGAGGAAGGCTTTCTTATTTCTCCTTGCTATTCTTTGGGTATATCTTTCCTTTTCTCCTTTGCTTCTAGTTTCTCTTCTTTTCTCAGCTATTTATAAGGCCTTCTCAGACAATCATTTTGCCTTTTTTGGACTTCTTTTTCTTGGGGATGATCTTGATCACTGCCTCCTGTACAATGTCATGAACTTCCATCCATAGTTCTTCAGACAGTCTGTCTATCAGATCTCATCCCTTGAATCTATTTGTCACTTCCACTGTATAGTCGTAACAAATCAAAATGGGAACAAATCAAGATGGCAGAGTAGAAGGACGTGTGCTCATCTTCTGCAAGAACTCCAAAATTAAAACTCGTTGCTGAACAACCATCGACGGGAGAATGTTGGATCCCACCAAAAAAAGACACCCCATGTCCAAGGGCAAAGGAGAAGCCCCCAGCAAGATGTAGGGGGGACAAAATCACATTTAGAATCAAACTCCATACCTGCCAGAGATGCTTGGAGGGCTCAAACAAAACCTTGTGCACACCAGGAGACCCCATAGAGACTGCGTCAGGCCTGCCTTGGAGTGTTTGTCTCCTGTGGAGGTACGAGTGCAGCAGACCTGGGTATGGCATAAGCCCTCTTGGAGGAAGTCGCCATTAACCCCACCACAGAGCTGCCAGAACTTACACAGGACTGGGGAAACAGACTCTTGGAGGGCACAAACAAAAACTTGTACACAGCAGGACCCAGGAGAAAGGAGATGTGACCCCACAAGAGACTGACCCAGACTTGCCCATGAGTGTTCAGGAGTCTCTGGCAGAGGTGTGGGTCGGCGGGGGCCTGCTGCAGGGCTGGAGGCACTGAGTGAGGCAGTGCCTGCATGGGACCTTTTGAAGGAGGTCGCCATTATCTGCATTGCCTGCACCATAGTTTGGTCTCAGGTCAAACAACAGGGAAGGAACACAGCCCCGCCCATCAACAGAAATTGGATTAAAGATTTACTGAGCATGGCCCCGCCCATCAGAACAAGACCCAGTTTCCCCCCAGTCACTCTCTCCCACCAGGAAGCTTCCATAAGCCTCTTATCCTTATCCCTCAGAGAACAGATAGAATGATAAGCACATCACAGAAAACTAATCAAACTGATCACATGGACCACAGCCTTGTCTAACTCAATGAAACTATGAGCCATGCTGTGTAGGGCCACCCAAGATGGACCAGTCGTGGTGGAGAGTTCTGACAAAACGTGGTCCACTGGAGAAGGGAATGGCAAACCACTTCAGCATTCTTGCCTTGAGAACCCCATAAACAGTAAGGAAAACAGTAAAGGAATCAAGAACCCCTGTGATCCAACATGGACAGTTGCTTTTTTTCATGTATGTCTTCTTTATACTGGAAACCTGACCCAATCAAATATAATCAAAAGGGCAAACACACCAAATCAGCTCTCAGAGGGACCCAGGCTTTCTGCAATGTTGTGGGAAAAGAGACTTTGGGCCTGGAATCTAAAAACAGAACTTACTGATTATAAAACCAGAGACATGAGGGGAATCCTGGCCAATCAGGGGCCCAAGACCCTGAAACATCAAAATTGCAGGCTTTCATTTCTTCCCATAACCCTCTGCAAAGCTTTCCTTGTGTCATCAGGGGAGAGTGACAGCAGGAGAAGGTGGCCTTATCACAGGTAGGCCATTCTGAAATGGTATTTGAAAGTGGTACTGAGAACTTACATTTGAAATTAGTACTTGTTCTGAAAGATCAAAGGGAAGATGACATGGACACCCTATACAGGGGTCATGATTTCTGTTCAAGGGAATAAAACACTGAGGAT
Organism: Cephalophus harveyi; assembly: GCA_006410635.1. Taxonomy (NCBI): domain Eukaryota; kingdom Metazoa; phylum Chordata; class Mammalia; order Artiodactyla; family Bovidae; genus Cephalophus; species Cephalophus harveyi. The sequence continues at coordinate 122,106 of SJYT01010898.1, read as the reverse complement.
CTAATCATCATCCAAGCCTTTACTGAATGTGGGACTTGCAGTTCCCATGATTACCAAGGGGCTGACTTTCTGGTCGCGGCATACCCTCACATCAGTTCAGTTCAGTCACTCAGTCGTGTCCGACTCTTTGCGACCCCATGAATCGCAGCACGCCAGGCCTCCCTGTCCATCACCAACTCCCGGAGTTCACTCAGACTCATGTCCATCGAGTCAGTGATGCCATCCAGCCATCTCATCCTCGGTCGTCCCCTTCTCCTCCTGCCCCCAATCCCTCCCAGCATCAGAGTTTTTTCCAATGAGTCAACTCTTCACCTGAGGTGGCCAAAGTACTGGAGTTTCAGCTTTAGCATCAGTCCTTCCAATGAACACCCAGGACTGATCTCCTTCAGAATGGACTGGTTGGATGTCCTTGCTGTCCAAGGGACTCTCAAGAGTCTTCTCCAATGCCACAGTTCAAAAGCATCAATTCTTTGGTGCTCAGCTTTCTTCACAGTCCAACTCTCACATCCATATATGACCACTGGAAAAACCATAGCCTTGACTAGACGGACCTTTGTTGGCAAAGTAATGTCTCTGCTTTTTAATATGCTGTCTAGGTTGGTCATAACTTTTCTTCCAAAGAGTAAGCATCTTTTAATTTCATGGCTGCAGTCGCCATCTGCAGTGATTTTGGAGCCCCCCCCCAAAATAAAGTCTTGACACTGTTTCCACTGTTTCCCCGTCTATTTCCCATGAAGTGATGGGACCAGATGCCATGATCTTAGTTTTCTGAATGCTGAGCTTTAAGCCAACTTTTTCACTCTCCTCTTTCACCCCACATCCTAGCACTCCAAACCCTGAGTAGACAGCAGGGGCCTTGTGTTTTCACAGGGTGACTGCTTGCCTCCGAGTCCTCTGCCTCCTAGTGACTTCTAGGAAAACCTGGTCCCCTGCCCTGGATTAGATCCAGGGTCTCCAGGAATGCCCCTTACAGACTAGAACAAGCCCTCAGCAGCAACCCTGGAGGCATGGAACTGCCACAGTGCATAGTATCATCTGGGCCCCAGGTGTCTGACGGGAGGGGCTGAAGAGCTGAGGCTTACAAATGGATGGGTGACCCTGGCAGAGATGCATGATCACGGTGGAATCTGGTTGCCATGGGGATGTGAGGTTTTCTGCTCAAGCTGTTTGAGAAGCAAAATTTCCATTGTGTATATATAAACATCCTGTGGCATCCTCCAATTCACGCAGTTAAAGAAGAATTCTAAAAGGTAGTTTTCCAAGGGACAGCTCCTTGAAGGGTGGTGGGGTTGGCCTTTGTTTAGGCATGAATGCACGAGGGGGAGAGTTGGGCTACTTTCAAGGGACAGTCAAGCCTACCTGGCCATTAGTCATTCTGGTCATCTCCAGTGTTGACAGGGCTACAGGAGGGGCTCCAGGAACCCACCAAGGACAGTGATTTCTTTTCCTTCTTCAGCCTTCAATGAGGAAAGCTCACTTAGTTTTCTATTCTTCCTGCTATTCAGAAATGATTCCATAGCCCCGGTCTCTATCTCAGTACCCAGGAACAATTTTTTGAGCCTATCTGAGTCAGTTGGGGTTGGTAATACAAATTACCACAGGCGCATGGCTCAAACAGCACATGTTTATCCCTCACAGTTCTGGAGGCTGGGAGTCCAAGATCAAGGTGCCCGAAGATCTGGTGTCTAGTGAGGGCCTGCTTCCGAGTGGATAGATGGCTGCCCTCACACAGCTCACAGCAGAGAGAGGAAACAAGTTCTCTTGTCCCATCCTATAAGAGCTTGAGTCCCATTCAGGAAGGTTTCATCCTCTTGACCTAATTACCTCCCAAAGGTCCCATCTACTAACAGCATCGCCTGGTTGGTTAGGATATTAACATATGAATTTTGGGGTACACATTCAATCCACAACAGCCCCTGTAGACTTTTTTTTTCAAGTGCATGGTAAAATATACATAACGATTTAAGGGGTTTAATCCCTAAACATTAAATACATTTTTAATCTCCTAATAATTCAGTGGCATTAAGAACAGTCACTGCTTGTACAACCATCACCAGGCTCTCTTTCTGTTTTTTAGTTTATGGTTGTGCTGCATCTTCATTGCCGTGTGGGTTTTCTCTATTCCTCGTTGCTGTGTGCGGGCTTCTCGTTGCAGTGGCTCCTCTTGTTGCAGAGAATAGGCTCTAGGGCTGGCAGACTCTAGAGCATAGACTCAGTAGCTGTGATACACAGGCTTAGCTGCTCCAAGGCATGTGGGATCTTCCTGGACCAGGGATCCAACCCATGTCTCCTGCATTGGCAGGCGGATTCTTTACCACTGAGCCACCAGGGTAGCCCCAGCACACTCTGCTTCCAGAACTATCTCCACCATGCCAAGCAGGAACTCTGTACCCATTAAACAATGACACGTAAGTGGAATCATACTGTGTTTGTCCTTTTGTGTCTGTCTACAATGCGGGAGACCTGGGTTCGATCCCTGGGTCGGGAAGATCCCCTGGAGAAGGATATGGCAACCCACTCCAGTCCTCTTGCCTGGAAAATCCCATGGGTGGAGGAGGTGAGTAGGCCACAGTCCACTGTATCACAAAGAGTTGGACACGACTGAGCAACTTCACTGGTTCACTGTTTCACTTAACATCATATGATCAAGGTTCATGTAAGTCAGAGCATGTATCGGTACCTCATTCGTTTTGTGAGGCTGAATTATATTCCGTAGCAGCATACACCACACTTCATTTTTCCAGTCATCTGGATAGGCTCTTGGGCTGTTTCCACATTTTGGCTGTTGTGGCTAATGCTGCTATGAATATGGGTGTATAAGTATCTCTTTGAGTCTCTGTTTTCAATTCTTTTGGGTTCAGTTCAGTTCAGTCGCTCAGTCGTGTCCGACTCTTTGCGACCCCATGAATCACAGCACGCCAGGCCTCCCTGTTCATCACCATCTCTCGGAGTTCACCCAGACTCACATCCATCGAGTCAGTGATGCCATCCAGCCATCTCATCCTCGGTCGTCCCCTTCTCCTCCTGCCCCCAATCCCTCCCAGCATCAGAGTCTTTTCCAATGAGTCAACTCTGCGCATGAGGTGGCCAAAGTACTGGAGTTTCAGCTTTAGCATCATTCCTTCCAAAGAAATCCCAGGGTTGATCTCCTTCAGAATGGACTGGTTGGATCTGCTTGCAGTCCAAGGGACTCTCAAGAGTCTTCTCCAACACCACAGTTCAAAAGCATCAATTCTTCGGCGCTCAGCCTTCTTCACAGTCCAACTCTCACAGCCATACATGACCACAGGAAAAACCATAGCCTTGACTAAATGTACAATGTCACGAACCTCATTCCATAGTTCTTCAGGCACTCTATCTATCAGATCTAGGCCCTTAAATCTATTCCTCACTTCCACTGTATAATCATAAGGGATTTGATTTAGGTCATACCTGAATGGTCTAGTGGTTTTCCCTACTTTCTTCAATTTGAGTCTGAATTTGGCAATAAGGAGTTCATGATCTGAGCCACAGTCAGCTCCTGGTCTTGTTTTTGTTGACTGTATAGAGCTTCTCCATCTTTGGCTGCATAGAATATAATCAATCTGATTTCGGTGTTGACCATCTGGTGATGTCCACGTGTAGAGTCTTCTCTTGTGTTGTTGGAAGAGGGTGTTTGCTATGACCAGTGCATTTTCTTGGCAAAACTCTATTAGTCTCTGCCCTGCTTCATTATTAAAATCGTGAACCATACAGTAACTCTACATGTAACTTTCTGAAGAAGCGTCATTTTCTTTCTAGCTTCATGGACTTTCGATCGGTCTGTTTCCTGGGGCACATGAGAATTGTTTCCTATTGGAATTTGGCAAAGAACATCATTATCTTGATTTTTTTTAATTCTCTCACATTCACTCATCTGTTTTTCTCTGAAAGTTTCTACATGTCTTTGTTGAGTTCTCTTCTACTGTTTAGACTATAATGTGCCTGGGGGCAGCAGACTGATGATCTGTTGATTGACTGACACATCTAAACTAGCAATAAGGTGGGGATGTGAGGGAAATTCATTTTCCTGGTTTTCTAAACTGTCCTGAGCTGCCCTGTCAATCCAGCAAAACGTGGCCCCCACTACACACCCGAGGGGACCTGGGCATCCAGTCAGGCATGGCTCCTCGGCCTTCATGACCCTCCATGGCTGCCTGTACCTTTCATGACATCCTTTCCTTCATCACGACACCCTCTCCCCTTCCCCACCCTCCCCACAGCCACCGCTGCCTCCACCCAGCCCATCCTCCGGACCAGCAGAAACTGACAGGTACCACACAAGCCTTCACAGAGTTCCTTCTCTTAAGAACCTCCCAAGCACTGGAAGTTGATATATCTTGGTCTGGTGTTTCCACTGTTATTTCTAATGGTTTGTCCTCTTAGAAGCAGCACATTCCCCACCCTGACCCCCACCAGTATCTGGTCCAAAGCTGAGCCAGTAGAAGAACTTGGTAAATGAGAGCATGCTCATGTCTGACCCTGGTCAGAGGCTTGGACAAAGATGCTGCCTGAGGTTCTCCCAATAAAGGAGGCCTCCAGGTAACGGAAGAGACTGTTTCAAGACATGGAGGCCAGAAGACCCGTTGGCTACCTTTTGCTTTTTTTTCTTCCTAGTATTTTTGTTGGAAATATGTATTCAAAGAAGCACGTGAGATGTAACTGATTTGTTTATGGATAATTATAAAGCAAACATCCTTGTCCCCAGCACCTAAGTTAAGAAGAACATTGCTAGGCACCCCAGGAGTCCCCTCCACCCTGGGAAACCCTGGCGATGCTGACTCTTCCCTTCCCACGGGGGTAACTCTATTTTGACTTCTATAATAATTTTTCTGAGTTTTTTTCATGTGTTCACTACCTTTATATGCAGTCCCTAAAAAGATGGGTTAGTTTTGCTTGTTTTTGAATTTTTCATTAGTGGATGCTGCTGCTGCTGCTAAGTCACTTCAGTCGTGTCCGACTCTGTGTGACCCCAGAGACTGCAGCCCACCAGGCTCCGCCGTCCCTGGGATTCTCCAGGCAAGAACACTGGAGTGGGTTGCCATGTCCTTCTCCAATGCATGAAAGTGAAAAGTCAAAGTGAAGTCGCTCAGTCGTGTCCGACTCTTAGCAACCCCATGGACTGCAGTCTACCAGGCTCCTCCGTCCATGGGATTTTCCAGGCAAGAGTACTGGAGTGGGGTGCCATTGCCTTCTCCTCGTTAGTGGATAATGCTGTATATATTCTTCTTGAATTTGCTCTGTTCACTCGACTTTATTCCTGTGAGTTAAATCCATGTCATTGCTCCTAGTTGTTTAATCTAAAGTTAGTTAATCTTTACAGATATATAACCTTCCGTTGCATAAACATAGCTCAGTTTATTTAAGGCATGGATGCTATAAATGTTGATGAACAGTGGGTTGTTCCCAGTTTGGGGATATTGCATAAAACACTCCAATGATCATCCTTACACATTTCCAGAAGCAGAGCATTCACCTAGGCGCAGGTCAGAGTGTCTGTGTATATTCACCTCTACAAGATAACAAACGCCAGCCTGCTCTCCTGAGTGGCTGTCATTCTCGCCCACCCCAGGCGAGAAGTGCCTGGGGCTCCTCAGCTCCCCAGTACTCAGAAAACGCTCTGCAAATCCCTACACAAGGAGCACCCACCTGGCTCTCCCGCTGGAGCTAAAAACATTCAACAGACACATCCTCGACTTTCGCAACCTCCAAACCCAGGGACCCTTGGAGATCCCTCCACAGGATCTATGCCGTATCAGGGGAGCTGGGGAGAGAGACACCACATGAGAATGAGATGCTTAGGGGCAGAGGGACTGGGGGCTTGTCACTGTTACCCTGGAGCTGTGAACGGCAAGCCCCCAGTTACAGACCTGGCCAGCCAGTCAAAAAACATCCATCAAAGGCTGAGGATGCCTCTGGCTGTGGGTTTAAACAGAGCCCAAGTGTCGCCTGCAATCTCCCTCTGGGCTCCCTCCTTGCCGAGCTGCACACCTGCCCCTCCCGGGCTTCAGCAGTTCAGCAGGCGGCCTCAGTGTCCCCAGGGAACAGGGGCCTGAGATCCACCCTTGCTGGGCCTTACCTACTGAGAGCGTTCACTTGGGCTTGGTGGCTGGGGCCCACCCCAGGAACAGAAGAGAGATGTTCTTTTAAAAAACGTATCTCATTAAAAATTTCAAATAACAGGCTAAGTATGAAGAACACAAACAAAGGCATTTCAAATTTCACCACTCAGAAATAACCAATGCAAACATTTGGTCAACATAACTCCGGATATCTTTCTTTGCAAATACACAGATGGAAGGATGGATGGATGGATGGATAAATGAAAGATGGATGCATAGGTAGGTAGATAAATGGGTGGATGGACAGGTATGGACACGCAAGTTATACATATAATTCTAAAAAACATCCTTTGAAGATAAAAATTTATTCCTTCTCTTTACAAACTAATATTTGTGGGCTTCTTGGAGCTTCCTTGATGGCTCAGACAGTAAAGAATATGCTTGCAATGCAGGAGACCTGGATTCGATTCCTGGGTCAGGAGAAATTTTTTTTTCTCTCCTGGAGAAAAAGATAGCAACACACTCCAGTATTCTTGTCTGGAGAATCCCATGGACAAAGGAACCTGGTGGGCTACAGTCCATGGGGCTGCAAAGAGTTGGACACGACTGAGCAACTCACACACACACACTCCTCTAATTACAATAGTGAGCTATTATCAAAGCAGAAATCTGGAAATCACAGAACATAAAGAAAAAAACTCACCTGCATTCCACCACCAGAAGATTACTTTTTTAACATGTTGTATACATGTGCATATATAGATATACAATGTAACATTCACTAACTTGAGATGTCTTTATCAAAATAGCATAGCAATGTGCAGCTCTCACCCACCTCCCTTAACTTCCTCCTAGGTTTTTATACCACCCAGTGGCCAATGACTTCCTGGCAATGCTGGCCTCCAGGTCCCAAGCTGGGCCTGCTCGAAACAACTCTCCCACCCAGTCGGGGTGCCATAACAACCAAATTATCCCACTTCCTAATAAGAAGCCACGTGTTGACCATCCTGTCCCCAATCCTTTGTTCCGCACTCATTTCAACCTTCCTGTGCCCCTTGTTATCCGAGAGTCTCAGGGACCCCTCCTTCCAGTGGCCAGGGCCACTGCATGTCCCCTCGTCCCCTTCACTAGCATTGAAATCTCTCAGTCCCACCCTTAGGCCACCCCCTTAACCCACCCCGCAGTATCCACGTGGCCAGCTTGGTGGAGGGGACTCGGGTACTCATTATTGTCCCTGGGCAACAGGATGGCATTTCTCCTGGGTCTACGGGAAGCTGTGCTCTTCTCCAAAATTGCTTCTGGCCCCCACCAGAAGCAACCTGCCCAGTCTGGTTGGTGGAGCTCTGTTAGGGGACTGCTGGCCATGGGGACCCTTGGACCACATTATGTCAGGGGGTACCTACTCCCTCCATCCTGAGACTGTCTTGATTTCAAGGAGAGGGGATAAAAGAGAGGGGGCACTTCTCCTTCCTGCCTGGGCCCCTCTGTGTGGGGGCGCAGAGCACACTCGCGCAGCTCAGCCCTGCAGCACCAGCTGGTGAGCTCGCCAGATCTTTCTCTATCCCCCATGCCACCTCCTCCTCTCACCTAAAATGGGAGGAGAAGGGGGGAGGATGTGCTGCCTTTTCCTCCTGTGCTGAATTTATCCCAACTGCAGACCGGCTGCAGAAGCCAGGGAGAAGAGAAACGGAGAGTCTTGTTATTTCCAAACCTCCTCCCTGTTCTCCAGCCCACTCCGTTTCCTTCCTACCTGGTCGGGGGAGGAACTCTCCTGGCTCCTGGTGCCCATCCTGCAGCTAGACACTGCCCCCTTGCTCAGAGAGGTTCCCCCACTCCCTGTGGGCGTGGGTGCTGCAGACCCCAGCTGCAGCCCGGGCCGAAGCTTTGTTCCACGTGCTGAGTTCTCACAGGTGCTCAGCATTTCATTTTCTAATCAGGTCTCCACCCTGCCCCCTAAACCTTCTGCAGAGAAAGGGCACACTCGATTCTGCCCACGCACCCCCACCCCCACCCCTCGCCCCCTGCCCTCTCTCCCGAAGGAGTTTCTAAGGAGAAAAAGAAAAATGGCAGCAGTCTGAGAAAGAGAAAGGAAGGACACAGTTATCCACCAAGTTGAATACTAGCCTCGGATCAAAAGTGAGGGTGCAGGGCCAGGGGAGGAAACTTCCAGAGCTCAGTAGACGTCTCCTTCCATCTTCATTAAAGCCCCTTGTCAATAAAAAGTGGGCGAATCAGCATCAGAACCCAGGCATAGGGATGTTTATCGCCTTGCGGTGGGGCACAGGCGAGTGGCCTGCCTTGAGCAGGTGGGGCAGCTCTGGACTTGAGTGAGGAGGTCAGGATGGTGGCAGGAGCCGGGCAGGAGCTCTGCGGCCGAGGGCTGGGGTGTAGCCCCGGCGGGGCCTGGGGGGCGCAATGCCTGGAGACGCCCAGCAGGGGGCGCAGAGGCCTGGTAGGACTGGGGTTGGATGTGATTTTGCCGGTGGGCCTGGCTGTGGCTGAACCCTCAGGCTTTTGTCGCCACAAGCTCGCTCTCCAGCCACCCCCCACCCGTACCCCCTCCGAATCCTAGGCCATCCTGTCGCCGTTTTAACACGTTTGTTTTCTGCCTGAAGCAGCCGGAATTGGTTTCTGTTGCTTATGGGCAGGCGAGAGTCCCAGCTGACTCCCCAGGCCTCTGGGCTGAGATTCTAGAGACTTCCACCCCACTTCTTTCCAAACGCCCTCTGCTGCCCGAGGCCAGAGTAGACCCACTCCATGGAGACAAACCAAGCACAGCACAAGGCAAATTAAAAGCAGAAAGCCTCCAAATCTGGCGCCGGCCCACCGTCCTACCCTGACAGCCGGCCTTCCTCCAAGCCACGGGCGGTGGAGGGCGCCTGAAACAAGACCACCAATCAGGGTAAACTTCCAGAGAAGCTCCACGTCAGCCTCCTGCATGCAGGCTGGACCAGTCGATTTGAGCTCAGCTACTTTAGTCACAGAGTTATTTCCAAACAGGACTTTTATTACTAGCAGCGAGGTGCGGGGAGCTTAGCAGCCTCTTCCAGCTTCCAATCCACATCACAATGATTAACAATCACCATCATCCCATCCTAATAACAGTTCCAAAACTAGGCAAGTATTTCCTTTGGTCTTGCCCTTTTGCATTAATATTTTTCTCTTTGCACATGCTTTGAGCACCTGCCTGCCTGTGTTAGTTAAAGTGAAATAGGGGTGGGCCAGAACATCCTTCCATACCTTGAAATTATGTGTTTGCTTCAGCTCTCAGCAGTCAGAATGGATGCTTCCTTAGTCCTTGGGAGAAGGGTCAGATCACAAGAAACAAAGGGTCTCTTAAATCTATCCAGATTGGTGGGGAGGGAGCTGGGGAAGGGACAGAGGGTCTCTACATGAATTAAGACCTGGATGACTCCTTTTGAATATCTCTGGCCTCCCAAACCCAAAGGCCTTGAGCAGAGGCCGATCGCTGATGGTTAATCCCTGAAGGCTGTGTAACTCACCCACAAAGCGTGGGCCCTGAAATCAGTGGAACATGTTGGCTCTGCGAGAACCCAGCCCCTTGTGGTAACCGGATCCCACCTTTCTGACAACAGGGAGGTGTGTCACTGTTCCACAGGGCTGATTAGCTATAGAACATGCTATTTCCAGGTTCCCAGCATTCACTGGGGTTCACTGCTGCTAATTGGCAGTGGTGACATCGAAGAAAGGTTTTGTAGTCAATTATGTTCTCCTGGAACACACAGGAAGGGGTTGTCCTGTCAACACTGTCTCTACCTTAATAAGCTGCCCCAGACAAAGGCACAAAAGGACATTACTGTCCCCGAGTACCCATCCGTGGTGGCTTCTGTTGAACAGGAAGTGGGGCCCTATCTGGGCACTGCTCAGCCTGGCTCTGCTGAACGTTCAAGTCGTCTGCTGCCCAGGGAACACATCTGAATGTGATGTAAAGTGCCCTACAGTCGTTTTTAAAACAATCCTCCCTAAGGAAATGAACTTCCCTGGTGTCTCAGAGGTTAAAGTGTCTGCCTGGAATGCAGGAGACCAGGGTTTGATCCCTGGGTCGGGAAGATCCCCTGGAGAAGGAAATGGCAACCCACTCCCGTACTCTTGCCTGGAGAATCCCATGGAGGGAGGAGCCTGGTAGGCTACAGTCCATGGGGTCGCCAGTTGGACATGACTGAGCGACTTCACTTTCACTTTTCAAGGAAATGAAATGCACAGATGCTCTTGCAGTGGCCTGTTGAGGAGGGCTTGGAGTAACTGCACCAAAGCCAAGAAGTAGACCCTGACAGTCCCCACTGTCCCCGTAAGCCAGCCACATGGCACGCACCTGGAGAAAGAGAAGCGGAATTCTTCCTGTAAGGTTATTTCTGGTCCAGAACAGATCATTCTTCAAATGTTCTAACATCCTGAGTGTGGGTGGAAGCGACGCTTATGTCTTACGGAAAAGATGGCCTGTTTACCGAAGACCCCTCTAGCTGACTGCGGCGGTTGCAGGAAGGGCCAGCAGCCACTCAGGGAAAACAGCAAAGCCTGGGCTTTGTTATTCTTTTTTTCGATTTGATTTTTGGTGGGTCAGTGTCTGCCACTTTTTTAGAATCCTGGGGGTTTCCAAACCTCTGCCCTGAAGGCCTAGAGGCACTTATGTTCACAGGGAAAGCTCCACCATGACAGCTCAGAAACAGGCCAGCAAGGCCGGGAGTGGCTGCAGGAAGTGGGCTGGCTCGGGGGCAGGCCCCTGGGGACAGCGGGGAGCCCCGGGGCAGGGGTGACCTTCTGAGAAGGTGGCTCCAGTCACTGGCAGCAGTGGGAGTGAGCCAGACTACGGGCGGTCTGCGGTCAGAAGGGATTCGGTGCAGGGGACGCGGTGCCGGGCCAGCCAGGCCTGAGGTTGGCCTGCATCAGCTTTGCCTCCTGGATCCCATGACTGGCATGAGACGCGGTGCAGTGTGGCCCAACCACTTCTGCTGTGGGAACTGGAACTGCCCATTTCCTGCCTTTCATCCTGACATGTTGGGGATGAGTACGTCAAAATAAGCAAACCACAGCACTGGCTCTGGGGCCAGGGGCCAGGCCCTGGCTCTGGGGCGTGGGCGGCGGGGGGTGCTCTGCAGCCTGACAGCGACACTGGCAACCTGGGGGCATGCTGTTCCAGCAACACCTGCCCTCACCTGACCAAGCCATCCTTCTGCTGGCTGCAGACAGCGATGCCAGGCAGACAAGGCACACGGCCCGTGAGGGGACTTAGGCTGTGGTTGTCAGAGCCAGACTGCTAGTTCTGGTCCTCTCTGGGTGATGCTGGGAAAGTTTCACTGTGGAATTTTATCATTAACTGGAGAACATCAGGCCCTCCCTTGATCTCCTGCCAGAGTGGATTTTTGGAAAAGAGCCTGGCTTTGAAAAGGCGAATTCAGAGAGCATAAAGGCAGCAAGCATGAAGGCAGCAAGCATAACTTTAGGGAAATGAAACTTTTTTTTTTTTTAGATCAAACATATTGGAATGTTTGCTCCCATACAAGTGTCCTTGTATCATCATCTTGGGGGTATCAGGGATTGAGGAGAGGGTATGTATGCATCCCATTCTAACCCAGGTGGAAGGGTTACTTTGTTGATGAGTGAGAAAATTTAGGACCCGGTAAATTTGCAGAGGCCAGCGCTATCAGGATAGTCCGAATTTTCTCCCTCATTCTTTTGTCCAGCTCCCTTTCCCATACCCCATAACTTCACCCTCTCTCTGCTCACAGCCAGTCAAGCTTTCCTTGAAATCATGGGTCTTCTTCCCTGATACCAGGGCCCTTTCCCACATCTCCAGGAAGCTCCCTGGTGCGTATCCCCTTGGGTGTCTGACAGTACCCTCTAGTTCCCTAAACCTGCTTCCTAGTTCTTCCCTAGAGTTAAGCTGTCCCAATTCCCTGATTTTCACTTTCTTAGCTCAGTTCCTCTAAATCCTTTGCCCTTCCTAAGCCATTGAGGAGGAAGCTGATTCTCTGCCTCCATCTCAGGGATGAACTTCCACTTGCAAAGTCTTCATGCTTCATGATACTAGAGAGGAACTTTGGTTTAGGATAAAAAGGGATAAACGAAGCTTGAGCAGCTAGGAGGGTGTGGATGTCTATCACAGAGCCCGACCCTGGAAACACACCCCTAAGGTGAACATTCTGACCTTCTTGACCAACGTGCTAATGAATCACCAAAATAGAAATGAATATGGAAGCACCGCTGCTGCTGCTGCTGCTGCCAAGTCGCTTCAGTCGTGTCCGACTCTGTGCGACCCCACAGATGGCAGCCCATTGGGCTCCGCCATCCCTGGGATTCTCCAGGCAAGAACACTGGAGTGGGTTGCCATTTCCTTCTCCAATGCGTGAAAGTGAAGTCACTCAGTCGTGTCTGACTCAGCAACCCCATGGACTGCAGCCTACCAGGCTCCTCTGTCCATGGGAGTTTCCAGGCAAGAGTACTGGAGTGGGGTGCCATTGCCTTCTCCGATGGAAGCACAATCCTCCTAATTTGTTCTCTAGAAAACACAAACCAAGATCAGTCTCTGAGAAATTACTTTTTAAGAGGTTGTGCAAGAAAGGCTCTCTGAGAAGTTTCAGACCCTGAACCTTAATCCAGAATTAATTGAATTGGGCCTGCAACTGGCCTGACTGTAACCAAAGACTCTCACAGTTAGATTTCCAACAAGTGCTCCCCTGGGGTGCATTTCTTCCCGCCCCAAATACACCCTGAATGCCCTCTGAGCAGGAGAAAGGAGGAGAGGCCCCATGAGCAGCAGCAGCTGTGTGTGCAGGAGTCCAGGACCAGGTCATCCTGGCATCCCTCCACCCATCCGCAGCTACATGCCCAGAAAGGCTTCTTGTTCTGGCCTGGGCTCCCCGGGGTTTCTAAGGGTAGGAAAGGGGCTGGCGCCCTGGGGATGGGGCTGTGTGTGCTGCTGCGTAAGTCTTCACAGCAAGACACACACTCCATGCCACCTCCAGTTCTCTGACTCCACCTCCCCACACCAGCCAAAGCTGCCTTTGTCTTTCTTGAAACAAATAACAATCATCGTACAGCTAAATTTCACCAAAATGACTTCACATACTTCTGAAAAAAATGTATAGGAAAAGAGAGAGAAGGATCAGTCTGCACAACCATTTTGTGAATCCAAGAAGAAAGAAAACTGGCTTATCCCCCCGACATTTTGCACAGATTGGCAGGAGGGGATAAAGGCTTTGCAGGGTGTTTAGTTGGAAGGCTGGTATCTGGAGCTGTGTGGAATTTGCCCGTATTCCAGTGGGACACGTGCCCTCTGAAGAGCACCGTCCCCAGTCTGGGGGGGATAGAGCCTCACAGGCGTTTCCGTCACCTTGCTGTGACGGCCCCCCCAGCCCTGCTTCTCCAATGTGCCTGCAGGTGGCGCTGTAGCCGCAAAGGAGGATGAACGCACCCCCAGGACTGCTCCAAGGGGCCAAGGTAGCACCCATCTTCTCTGGATCTTCCCAGTCGTGTGAGTTTTGCATTCCTATTTATTTTCACTGAGAAATCAGGCTGTAGACGATTCAGTCCTTATTCCTGGGAATGGATCACACAAGACGGGAAGTTGAAGCTTGGACCAGGGTCAAGGCGGGAAGTGAGCAGGCTCCGCTGCCCATAATGCAGTAGGCGGTGAGGGGAAGGGTCCCACGGGGTCACGCGATGGATGGTCCCCATCCAGGGTGGGGACTCGGGAGTTGGGAGGTGCTGTGCACGTCTGGGAGAGCACGGGGGACCGTTCTTGGAGGATGCCCAGTGCCCAGGGCGGGCCTCGCTGAGGTGAGAGGGAACTTCTGTAAGGGCTCTGGCCACGCCCAGCCGGTCCAGCTTTTCCAGGATCTCACATAACAGAAAGGTCCTGTTTCCTTGGGTTGGAGGTTTCCTCTCCTTCCAGCAGGCCTTAGAGTTCCTGCCAATGACAGGAGACGGGAGGAGCCAGCTTTGGGCTGCCTCACCTGTGGGCCAGGTGGGACCTTGGCCCATCACGCTCCCAGGAAAAAATGGCATCAGATTTTTTTTCTCAACGTCACCAGGTGGTTACCGGCTGGAGCTCTGACAGCTAAACAGACACACTTCTTGGTTTACAAGTTGTTCTTCTCTCACTGCAAGTATCAGCCAATATTGAGTTTTTAATTATAGTCAATGCATAATGTTACGTGCTTCACAGCAAATTAAAAAGAACTGGCAGCACATTAAATAAATGGTTAAATTGATCCCTTTTGTTTTCTCCAAGTCTTCAAGTGAAACCCAACCTCCGGGCAGATGCGCCGTGTCTATCTAGGAACTCCAGACTCTCCAAGGGACTGCTGCTGTGCCCAGAGCTTTGACAAAGCTAAGCTGCTGCCACCGATACAAGGAGTCAGGGCACACAGAAGGCATGCGCTGATGTTGGCAATTTAAATAGCACCGGTCACACCCATACAGTAAGCTAAAATACCTAAAATCAGTGAAATTGAGTCTCCCTAAAACCTAGTTTCCTTGCTGAGTTTATGATTAATCTCTTTATCCAAAACTTTATTCTCTTTTACCCCTCCCACCCACTTGCACACTAATCCACCTGAGTCAGATGACTAAAACTGTTGTTGTTGATAACATAATTGATAATATAATGGGTTGTTTCTCCAGGGCAAGATGAGCTAACAGACACATACCCACACCTACCACCCTTGTCATGGAGTGCCAGACCAGCGACATATATCTCAGGCATCCTGACTCCCAAGACTATGATTAAGAAATGTCACAAGGCGATGATTAACCCCAGCTTCTTTGTTCCTCCCCTTTAAGAAAACCTGGTAGGATGCTTGTCTCCAATCCCTTGTGTGGAGCCCTGACATAAACGCTGACTTTGCCACAAACACCCGTGGTCAGAGTTTGGCTTTCTGCACTGCGGGCCCACAAGCCCTTCTCAGTTCCAGCAGTATGGCAAATGAGAGTGCTGGTCTGAATAAAAGTCAGTCTTGGCTTGCCACTCTTCAAAAGTCTAGGCAAATCCTTATGTTGCTGACACACATGTTTTAATTTGTTGAAAGACCTTTAGAACAAAAAGAGAAGGTAAAACTTCATAAATATTCAAGCACATCTATATTCTTTCCCACTGAACTGCAGAATGCTAAATAATTCTGTCAGTTGTTCAGTAACATTCAAACCCCATCCTTCTAATCTGTAATTAGCTAAGTGGTCCCAAGACCAAATTACATAGTACTTAAGAGCACAATGAAGATGAGACTGTAGAGAGGATCACAGCTGATTGCTGCACTTGGCAAGTTTACCCTGCAGGTCTGCAGGCTCTCACTAAAGAAACTCCCTCATGCATTTATGACTTTATAAGTGTTTGGACTAAACTAGAGCATGCTTGGAGAAAGCAATGGCACCCCACTGGAGTGGGGTGCCACTCCACTGGATTTTGCCTAGAAAAACCCATGGACGGAGGAGCCTGGTGGGCTGTAGTCCATGGGGTCACAAAGAGTTGGACACTTACTGAGCGACTTCACTTTCACTTTTCACTTTCACGCATTGGAGAAGGAAATGGCAACCCACTCCAGTATTCTTGCCTGGAGAATCTCAGGGACAGGGGAGCCTGGTGGGCTGCCGTCTGTGGGGTCGCACAGAGTTGGACACGACTGAAGCGACTCAGCAGCAGCAGCAGCAGAGCATGCTTGGATTAGTCCCACGGGCAGAATCCTCAGAGGATAGTCCACTGATGTATCAGAAACCTTTACTGAATTCTCTGTGATCCTTGCCAGATTTTTACCCCAAAGGATGCAAAAGGCTTTACTCATTTTGGAAAAGGGGCTGACCCCACGATTAGTAGCTGTTTGATATTTGACTTTTTAGTGATATTCCACCTTTTAGCTGGAGGGATGTACAGGTCTCTGTTAGAATTATGCACTAACAGTTAGGGGACAACTGACACCATTGTCCTAAAGGACAGGAGAGGGAAGAGAAGTGACTTGATTTAAAAACACCAACAATATTTTAAAATTTCTTGTCTTATCTGCTTTATGATATTCTGAGAGCCCTGACGAGCTTTTTCTTTTGGCAATTTTTTAGGTGAAAGTGTCACTGCTCCTGTTTTCCACCATGTAATGAAAATAGTAATTATCCAGCTTAATGCAAGGTTTCAAAGGCTACATACAGTTGCTGTTTTGATCGCATTTCTTGCATTAATGCAAATGATTTCACTGAGATACAACACAAAAATTCCATTGTGAAAAATGCTTGAGAGGTGAAAAATAATGCTTAAGTAACCTTTTTACCAATGTAATTATTGCTTTGAGGAAAGTCATTGAAAAACCAAAATTTAACTCATCTGTATCTCTGTTGAGATAGAAATGGTAAAATACCATGTTAGTGCAAGTTTTTTTTTTCTGAAGTTCATTATTTAATTTTACTTTTGATAATTCCTGTCACTATGTCAACGGCAGAACATACTTGGTCCAAATTAAAACTAATTAAAAATTATTTAGGGAACACAAGTGAATAACAATGTTTAACAGCTAGCACCTCTCAGAATAGAAACTCAAGCAGCTGACAAGAGGAAGCAAAAACACGCGTGGTTTTGACTCTTTCAAATGATAGCAAAGACTGAAGGTTTGCTTATGTAACTGATATAAATCAAGGATCCTACATAGTCCAGTCTTGGACCCAGTCCTGCAGGAAAATATAATTAAAACAATTCAAATCTTATCGGTCTCTTGAGAAAATGCTAAAGGTAGGCGTATATTTTAAATCTCCAACAAAGGTGGGATGGAGTAGAGGGTGGGAGGGAAGTCTAAGAGAGAGAGGACATATGTATACCTATGGCTGATTCACATTGTTGTATGGCAGAAACCTGCACAACTTTGCAAGCAATTATCCTCCAATTAAAAATAAATTCTAAAAATCTCCAGCAGAGTTCCTTAATGATACTCTTTGGACTCCTCTCCCTCTCACCAGTTCTCTCCCTTCGCCACACGAGATACCCAGCCCCAGGCTTTTCCATCTCCTCCACTTCTTTCTCTGCCCCAGTTTTCCATTTGTCATTCAACTTGGCCTCCCAGGTTTCCTTAGATTCCCATCAGATTGCTATTACCCAGACTCTGGGTGACAAAGAAAAGTCCAAAGCACACCCTTTGTTATAGGAGGGTGGCATCAGGGTAGGTTCAGTTTCATATCAGATTCATTTTTCTTGATGTGTATCTGTTCCTGAGAACATGAGAAGCCAGTGGCAGAAGGATTTTGTCATCAAAGTATTTCCTGAATTGATCCAGTGGTCAGACCCTGGAGCTGCGGGGGCCACGGGCTTACCGTAGTTCCTGTGAACGGTGTTTTCTGTCTTACAGCCACAGTGCCCGCTTCTGCCGTGAGTCCCATGTCAGACTGCACCCCACATCAACATATCCTGTGAAGCTCAGAACTTCTCTCTCCTTATACTTTACAGATGTACATACAATTTCACGGAAGCTTTCCCTTTAGAAGGAGAATACACACACACACACTTTTTTTTTTTTTCCTTTTAAGCCCAAGTACAGTTGCCCTTGATGAAGAGTGGGAGGCAAGAGGCATAACCCCTAGGCCACATCCCCCCGCTGAGGGGCCTTGGGGAGCACAGCATGGACCATGAATGTAATGGCTATAGCACCATATTTGGAATCAGAAAGGCCTCTGCTACCTGGGACCCAGTGGGCTTAGACACACTGACATACACCCACCTCACTGCGGGGCTGTGAGGGTGAAATGGTAGACGGCCGGATCTCAGCAAACGGTGATTTCCTCACTACCGTTAGTCTCAAGGGAACACAGAAGAGAGAGAGTAAACTGAACAGACGGGGGCAAATCCACCCCAGCCCCTGGAATAAAATCGAGATGGGGTGGACCACATGGAACAGAGACCTGTTTGGCACGCCGTAAGAAGCATTTCTA
Source organism: Cephalophus harveyi (assembly GCA_006410635.1). Taxonomy (NCBI): domain Eukaryota; kingdom Metazoa; phylum Chordata; class Mammalia; order Artiodactyla; family Bovidae; genus Cephalophus; species Cephalophus harveyi. The sequence continues at coordinate 104,107 of SJYT01010898.1, read as the reverse complement.
TAACCCAATGATTTGAGACCAGTAATTCCTACAAAACTGTCAGCCTGAGCTGCCTGGGCTTCCCATGTAGCTCAGACAGTAAAGAATCTGCCTGCAATGAGGGAGACCTGGGTTCGATCCCTGGGCCTGGAAGATGCCCCGGAGGAGGGCGTGGCTGCCCACTCCGGTATTGTTGCCTGAAGAATCCCCATGGACAGAGGAGTCTGGCAGGCTATACAGCGCATGGGGTCACGAAGTCAGACACAACTGAGCAACATACACACAAGCTACCTGGCACTGAGGTAGGCTGAAAAAAAACCAGAACAATTGCAACTAAAGACACTGAGCACCTCAGACAGACTGAAACAGCAACAGAGGCAGCTCAGTGGGTGGGAGCTGGTGAAGCCTCAGGGCCTGGGAAGTCCAGATTTTCAAATGAGTCTCTTTTGACTCTTGAGCTGTCAGGTAAGGATTCCTTGAGCCTGTAAACTGTAAAATGGACTCTCTTGGGGGCTGAGAGCTGACCCCTCTTTCCCGACTCTCCTGAAGGGAAGCCACTGCTCTGCGGTCCCAGGGAACATACGTGAGCTGGGACTCCCTACGGGATTCCGGGGGGACGGCACCCTGATAGGCCCTGGCACCGCAGTCGGTGTGGATCAGGAGAGCCGCCCCACCTGGAGCCAGCCTCCGCCGCCCCACCGACACATCAGTGACCCACTGTTGCCACCTGCTGGCTGCTCGAAGGAGGTGCTCGGCTCAGGAAACGAGGGTTTAGCTAAGGGGCCGCCAGGCTCCTGCCAGATCCACCAAAATATAGACACAGAGTGACCTGGGGAGGATCCACAGTTATTCCTTTCACTAATCCCACAAGAAGGCGGGCTTTTGTAAAAGCAGTACCCTCAGTTCAGTTCAGTTCAGTCGCTCAGTCGTGTCCGACTCTTTGCGACCCCAAGAATCGCAGCACGCCAGGCCTCCCTGTTCATCACCATCTCTTGGAGCTCACTCAAGACTCACGTCCATCGAGTCCGTGATGCCATCCAGCCTTCTCATCCTCGTTCGTCCCCTTCTCCTCCTGCCCCCAATCCCTCCCAGCATCAGAGTCTTTTCCAGTGAGGCAACTCTTCGCATGAGGTGGCCAAACTCATTCATACATTATTTAATTAGTCAATTACAAGCGCGTTTATCACTATAGGCCAGGTAGCCTGAGAGGCACTGTGGCAATGGATTGCCAGCCCTCATTGCACCTTCAGATGACATGATCAGTGTGATCTTCTCCCCTATGCACTGAATTAAGCTTTACATTTATTCATTCCATCACGAATAATTATTAACTGAATTCCTACCTTGGGACGAACTCTGGGGCCGAACGCTGAGGACACAAGAGTGAGCAAAATTAGGCACTGTCTCTGCACTCACTGGTTGGCAATCTAGTGGGAGAAAGATATTAATCAGATCATCACGCAAATAAATGTAACGGTACACAACTGTGATAGATACAATAGAAAAATAAGGAGAGATAAGGGCAAGCCTGAATGGCTTTGAGCAATTCTAAAACAGAGATTTGGGCTATCCTTAAAGTCTTTTCATTCTTTCACCTAGTTTTCCATTGTGGGGAGCTTATCCTAGGGTAACAACCAGAAAATGGCCTGGTTTATAAGGATATCCACCGTATGACTGTCTATGAAAGCAAAAACATAAATAAAAAAACAAAGGAAATCATCCAAAAGTCCAGTGATAAGGGATTGTTTAAACAAATTATCATAAATGCAAAACCAGAATATTCTACAGCCATTAAAAATGAAGATGTAGACACATTATTTGACTGTGAAGCTATTTTTAATATACTCTAAGTTACAGAAAAGTATACATAGTAATTTCATTTTTAAAAACATTTTTATGGGTGTTTTCTTCCAGCTCCCTACTCCACAATCAATTCTTTTTCTTGTTACTGTTGGGTCCTTATGATCATCACGCTAATATGCTGTTATTTTCCCCATCCCCACAAAAGGGCACAAAAGAAAAAGCTTCTATTGATGACCTCTCTCACCAGCTATGACTTTACTTCCTCCTTACGCTTTGCAATAAAGCGCCTCGAATCCCTCCCTTCTTAAACCTACTCCAGTCAGGTTTTGTGCAAGTCAAGGTCACCAGTGGCTGCCATATTGCTAAGCCCCGTATTCATTTCCATCTTCATCTCAAGGGCTCCAACAGCAGCATTTAACATAACATTTTTATGGGTGTTTTCTTCCAGCTCCCTACTCCACAATCAATTCTTTTTCTTGTTACTGTTGGGTCCTTATGATCATCACGCTAATATGCTGTTATTTTCCCCATCCCCACAAAAGGGCACAAAAGAAAAAGCTTCTATTGATGACCTCTCTCACCAGCTATGACTTTACTTCCTCCTTACGCTTTGCAATAAAGCGCCTCGAATCCCTCCCTTCTTAAACCTACTCCAGTCAGGTTTTGTGCAAGTCAAGGTCACCAGTGGCTGCCATATTGCTAAGCCCCGTATTCATTTCCATCTTCATCTCAAGGGCTCCAACAGCAGCATTTAACACAGGGGGCCACTCCTTCCTCCTCCAGAGCTGCTCACCTGACTTCCAGAACCTACCCTCTCTTGCATCTCCTCCTGCCTCAGTGCTTCTTTCTTCTCATTCTTTGCTTCATCCTCCTCTTCCCAATCTTATTATATATATATATAATTTACAACATTATATGGGGTTTCCCAGGTGGTGTTAGAGGTAAAGAACCCACCTGCCAATCCAGGCGACATAAGGTTTGATCCCTGGGTCAGGATCCCTGGGTCAGGAAGATCCCCTAGAGAAGGAAATGGCAACCCACTCCAGTATTCATCCCTGGAGAATCCCATGGACAGATGAGCCTGGCGGGCTACAGTCCATGGGGTCACACAGACTCAGGCACGACTGAGGCGACTTAGCATGCACAGCATTATATGTTTCAAGTGCACAACATAGTGATTCACAATTTTGAAAACTTATACTTCATGTATAGTTATTATAAAATATTGGCTATATCTTTTGCTGTACAATAGATCCTTGTAGCTTATTTATTTTATACACAGTAGATTGTACGTCTCAATTCCCTACCCTATCTTGCTCCTCCCCCATTCCCTCTCTCCCCTGGTAACCACTAGTTTATTCTTTGTATCTGTGAATCTGCTCTTTGTCATATTTACTAGTTTGTTATATTTTTTTAGATTCCACATATAAGTGATATCATACAGTATCTGTCTTCTGTCTGACTTATTTTACTAAGCACAATACCCTCCAAGTTCTTCCATGTTGTTGCAAATGGCAAATATCCTTCTTTTTCACAGCTGAGTAGTATTTCAGTGTGTGCGTGTGCGTGTGTGTGTGTGTGTGTGTGTGTGTCTGTGTGACATCTTCTTTATCCATTCATCTGTTGACGGACACTTTGATTGTTTCCATATCTTGGCTGTTGTAAACAGTGCTGCTATGAACACTGGGGTGCATGTATCTTTTCAAATTAGTGTTTTCATTTCCTTTGGACATATACCTAGGAGTAGACTCACTGAATCATATGTAGCTCTATTTTTAGTTTTTTGAGGAATCTCCAGACTGTTTTCCACAGCAGCTGTACCAATTTACATTCCCACTAACAGTGCACAAGTGTTCCCTTTCCTTCATGTCCTTGTCAAAATTTATCTGTGGTCTTTTTGATGCTAGCCATTCTGACAGGTGTGAGGTGTTAGCTCACTGTGATCTTGACATTAGTTTTCTTCTCTGCCTATGCTCATTCCTTTGATCTTACTCAGTTGTGGTAAGCACCATTTAACCTAGTCTAGACTTCTCTAAACTGACTCCTGAATCCAACTGCCCGCTCAGACTTCTGATAGACACCTCAAACTAACAGAACTCATGATTTTCCTCCCTTTTAACCTGCTCCAGCAACAGCCTTCCTTAAATCACTTGTTGGCACCTAAAGCCTTCCTAATGCTCAAGCCAAAACCCTGCAAATCATCTTTAATCATCATCCTCTCTGTCTTTTGCACCCAGGTCCAATCCTCAGGAAATCCTGTTAGCCTTGGCATCAAAATATAGTTCCCAAATCCAGGTATTTTTCATCTGCCTCCCTTGTCTGCTCAGGTCTCATCCACCACCATCTACTCCTTGAACTGTTGTGTAGCTCCTGAATTGTCTCCCCTGCAGCTCCTGTCACCATGTGAAGTTGTGAAGTTGCTCAGTCGTGTCCGACTCTTTGCGACCCCATGGACTGTAGCCTACCAGGCTTCTCCGTCCATGGGATTTTCCAGGCAAGAATACTGGAGTGGGTTACCATTTCCTTCTCCAGGGGATCTTCCCGACCCAGGGATCAAACCTGGGTCTCCCGCATTGGAGGCAGACGCTTTAACCTCTGAGCCACTAGGGAAGCCCCTAGGAGCCAGAATTGCCTTTTTTACAACATGTGTCAGATCGTGTCTCTTCTGCTCAAAATCCTGCTGGGGCTCCACATCTCACACAGAATAAAAGTCTACAGGTGGTGCTGTGTCCCCTTGACTCCTAGGCTACACCTTGACCTCATCCTCCAGCCAGCTCCCCATCACTCACTCTGCTCCAGCTTGGCTGGGTTTTTTGCTCATCTTCAGCACACCAGACCCATTCCCCTTGGGGACCTCTACTGCTGATCATTCTGCCCAGAATGCTCATCCCACAGGTATCTGTGCCTCCTTTAAGTCTTTGCTCAAATGCTTCATCCTCGGTAGACCCTCCGACCTACCACACTTACAGTTGGAATCCCCTCTCCAGCTGTCCTGACCTCCCCAGTTTAGTTCAGTTCAGTCGCTCAGTCATGTCTGACTCTTTGCGACCCCATGAATCGCAGCACGCCAGGCCTCCCTGTCCGTCATCATCTCCCAGAGTTCATTCAGACTCACATCCATCGAGTCAGTGATGCCATCCAGTCATCTCATCCTCGGTCGTCCCCTTCTCCTCCTGCCCCCAATCCCTCCCAGCATCAGAGTCTTTTCCAATGAGTCAACTCTTCGCATGAGGTGGCCAAAGTACTGGAGTTTCAGCTTTAGCATCATTCCTTCCAAAGAAATCCCAAAGGGCTGATCTCCTTCAGAATGGACTGGTTGGATCTCCTTGCAGTCCAAGGAACTCTCAAGAGTCTTCTCCAACACCACAGTTCAAAAGCATCAATTCTTCAGCGCTCAGCCTTCTTCACAGTGGAACTCTCACATCCATATATGACCACTGGAAAAACCATAGCCTTGACTAGACGGACCTTTGTGGACAAAGTAATGTCTCTGCTTTTCAATATGCTATCTAGGTTGCTCATAACTTTCCTTCCAAGGAGTAAACGTCTCTTAATTTCATGGCTGTAGTCACCATCTGCAGTGATTTTGGAGCCCCCAAAAATAAAGTCTGACACTATTTCCACTGTATCCCCATCTATTTGCCATGAAGTGATGGGACCGGATGCCATGATCTTCGTTTTCTGAATGTTGAGCTTTAAGCCAACTTTTTCACTCTCATCTTTCACTTTCATCAAGAGGCTTTTTAGTTCCTCTTCACTTTCTGCCATAAGGGTGGTGTCATCTGCATACGTGAGGTTATTGATATTTCTCCTGGCAATCTTGATTCCAGCTTGTGCTTCTTCCAGCCCAGCATTTCTCATGATGTACTCTGCATACAAGTTAAATAAGCAGGGTGACAATATACAGCCTTGACGTACTCCTTTTCCTATTTGGAACCAGTCTGTTGTTCCATGTCCAGTTCTAACTGCTGCTTCCTGACCTGCATACAGGTTTCTCAAGAGGCAGGTCCTCCCCAAACCCTGCTCTATTTTTTCCTTTTCCCATAGCCTTTTCACCAATTGAGATACTAAATAATCCACTTATTATCTATCTCACTCTATATATTTTTATTGACAATCTCCACCAACTAGAATGCATTTTTCCTGGGGAACAGAAATCTTCACTTTATTTACTGATGTATTCCAAATGCCTAGAACTGGGGCTAGCATGTAGCAATGCTCAGTGATGAAATTTTTTAATAAATGAATACATGGACAGAATCCTTTCACAGTATATATGTGTATCAAATCATCACATTATATACTTTAAATATCTTACAATTTTATTATATCTCAGTAGAACTGCAAAAAAGATTAATCTTCTCCTGAAAATAGCATTTCCCTAGCAGTGGTAATCCATAAAAACTTAAAAATTATGGGAAATCTTTTGACTTCAAGTAACATAAAACAGGGTTTGGGGATAGTGAAAATAAATACACAAATACAGAAATATATACATAAATGCATGGAAAGAGACTGGGTTATGCATATAAAATAACCCATTAACCATAAGTTTTCTGGTAGAAGATTAATAGGTAAGCATTTTTCTCTTTGTTCATCTGTTTTCTAATTTTTCTATAATAAAGTTGAATTATTTGACTAATAAGCTTTTCACTGAAAAAATAGGTTTACTCTTGAGGATGATGGCAGCCTTAATAATTTTTTAGGCTACAGTTCCAGTGGTTCACCTATAAAAGAGAATAGGCAAGATGCTGGAAATGTGGGGAAGGCGCCCACTCACACCATTCTGAAGACATGGTGATGATCCCCTGGCCAGACAGGGTGAGAAATTCTGTCTTGATTTGAGTTTCTCCAGAAGCAGACCCTGCAAGTAGTTGATCAGAGAAGTGGCAGGGTGGGGAGAGTGAGACAGAGAGAGAAGCAAGCCAGTAAAGGCAGGGTTGTCAGGTCACTTCCAGCACGGGCGCGGAACACTGCATCCCATGGACGTACTCAAGGGTGCAGAGCATGCCCGCTTACCCCATCAGAGAGGGGAATTTATCCTCCGACAGCTGCTGAGGGCTCCTTCTAAGGGCATTAACTCCCTTGAATTTCCAACGCGCCCCCTGTGTTCCCAGAGCCAAAAAAAAAAAAAAAACCTCAGGCAGAGGGTTGCAGGTGTGGGAAGTCAGTAGATTCCTCCAAGTGGAGATGAAGGCCAGAGGGACGTGGCTGACACGGAGAGGGCCTGCAGTGATTCCGTGGTTGGTCTCTGATTTCGCTCTTTGGGCGGAGCTTCCCTATCCGTTGCCCTCCGTGGCTCGCGGATGTGGCCCCTGCCGGGTTCTACCTTGTCCATTACCTCCAAGGCCACCTGTGAGGTGAGCAGTACGGAGACTGCCCTCTTGCGGAGACTGAGGAGGTTGCAGCCCATTTTCGGCCACTTTTGAAGGACTCATTGAGGGCTTGGGCAACCAAAATTTTTTGTAGTCTGAATTCAAGAACTCTTTGGTCGTAGAATTCCTTCAAATACTTAGTAAACTGGAAATTTCTTTTGCAGTCATTTTTACGTGCCTGTATGCATACCTGGGTTCTCTACGAGACACAATTCCCAAGCCCAATTTACTTCTTTGCATCCTAACCCCTAGGCTTCTCTCCCCCAACTTAGTGGAAACCACCTTGAAGCTCCTGTGGGAAAGAAATGGGCCTGAGCATGAAGAGCATAGCCTTAAAGGACTTTTGCTACAGTGATGAGACTGTCGAGAAATCCTAATGGGCTTTGTTTTGCTCCAAGCCTTTTTTCCATGTAATCCCTTACTCTTAGTGTTCAAAGCAGAAGGCTCCAGATTTCTGGACTCATTCAAATCCCCTTCATTTCTGTTCTTGAACTAGCCAATTATTCTCTGAGTTTGCCTCTTCCTTGCACAGACTCACTAAGCAAAACCATCAAGAACTGGGAATTCCCTGGTGGTCCAGCAGCTAAGGTCCCTATAGTCAAAGCTATGGTTTTTCCAGTAGTCATGTATGAAAGTGAGAGCTGGACAATAAAAAAGGGTGAGCACCAGAGAATTGATGCCTTCAAACTGTGGTGCTGGAGAAGACTCTTGAGAGTCCCTTAGACCTCAAGGAGTTCAAATCAGTCAATCCTAAAGGACATCAGCCCTAAATATTCATTGGAAGGACTGAAGCTGAAGCTCCAATACCTGGGCCGCCTGATTCAAAGAGCCAACTCACTGAAAAAGACTGATGCTGGGAAAGATTGAGGGCAAGAGGAGAAGCGGGCAGCAGAGGATGAGATGGTTGGATGGCATCACTGACTTAATGAACATGAGTTTGAGCAAACTCAGGGAGAGAGTGAAGGACAGGGAAGCCTGGTGTGCTGCAGTCCATGGGGTCCCAAAGGGTCAGATACAACCGAGCAACTGAATAACCACCACCACCAGCGGTTAGGACTCTGCCTTTCCATCGCAGGGGCAGAGGTTTCATTCCTGGTCGGGGAACTAAGATCCCACAGGCTGTGCGGCTTGGTAAAAAACAAACAAAAAAAAACACTAACTTTGCATTTTCCAACTTCTTCTAAAGCCACTGGCTTGTCACATAGTTTTCTCGTGAAGTAATCAAAGACAACAGTTTTATTAAGTGATTTGCCATTATCTTCATTGGAGAAGGCAATGGCACCCCACTCCAGTACTCTTGCCTGGAGAATCCCAGGGATGGAGGAGCCTGGTGGGCTGGAGTCCATGGGGTCGCTAAGAGTCAGACTGAGCGACTTCGCTTTCACTTTTCAGTTTCATGTGTTGGAGGAGGAAATGGCAACCCACTCCAGTGTTCTTGCCTGGAGAATCCCAGGGATGGGGGAGCCTGGTGGACTGCCATCTACGGGGTCGCACAGAGTCAGACATGACCGAATTGACTTAGCAGCAGCAGCAGCAGCATTATCTTCATCTTTTCTGCCTCTAATACCAATTTTCTTGCCTTCCTCCACTGTGCTACATACTTTAGGATCCCCAATGCAAGGGAGTAAAATTTATATTAATAATGATAAAACCATTTGCTGTACAAATTTCAATGGGCTTAACATCATAAAAATCTTGTTCCCATTTATGAAATAGAGCTGGGTGGTGACCAGGCCAATGTGCCACCCTCCTCCCTGGAGTCATTCAAAGATGCAAGATATCAAAGCCTCTTTCAACATGTTGGTTTCCAAGGTCACCCCAAGAGTCACATCCATTCCAGATCCTTTCCACCCAGTCAGAGACTAGAAGAGCATGGATGAGCTCCAGTCAGAGGACGGTGAGTCTCATAAAATTTCCCCTCATATTTCATTTTCTAGAACTCAGTCCCATGGCTTCATCTAGATGTAAGGGGCGTGGCGGAAAGATGTATTCCTGGCTTTGTAGTCACAGTGCTATGCTACGGAAAGGAGGGAACCAATCTTTTTGGTGGACAGTTAGTGCATCCCCCACAATTTAAAAGAATCAGTTCAGTTCAGTCACTCAGTCGTGTCCGACTCTTTGTGACCCCATGAATCCCAGTACACCAGGCCTCCCTGTCCATCACCAACTCCCGGAGTTCACTCAGACTAACGTCCATCGTGATGCCATCCAACCATCTCATCCTCGGTCGTCCCCTTCTCCTCCTGCCCCTAATCCCTTCCAGCATCAGAGTCTTTTCCAATGAGTCAGCTCTTCGCATGAGGTGGCCAAAGTATTGGAGTTTTCTCCCGGAGTTCACTCAGACTCACGTCCATCGAGTCCGTGATGCCATCCAGCCATCTCATCCTCGGTCGTCCCCTTCTCCTCCTGCCCCTAATCCCTCCCAGCATCAGAGTCTTTTCCAATGAGTCAGCTCTTCGCATGAGGTGGCCAAAGTATTGGAGTTTCAGCTTCAACATCAGTCCTTCCAATGAACACCCAGGACTGATCTCCTTTAGGATGAACTGACTGGATCTCCTTGCAGTCCAAGGCACTCTCAAGAGTCTTCTCCAGCACCACAGTTCAAAAGCATCAGTTCTTCGGCACTCAGCTTTCTTCATAGTCCAACTCTCACATCCATACGTGACCACTGGAAAAACCATAGCCTTGACTAGACGGACCTTTGTTGGCAAAGTAATGTCTCCGCTTTTGAATATGCTGTCTAGGTTGGTCATGACTTTCCTTCCAAGGAGTAAATTTTTTGCAGACCCCAAGCTCTCTCCACTACACTTCCAACTTTTTCCCTAATTCTTTCTTTGGACTCACTGGAATAGGGGAACTGGCCAGGATGCTGTTCTTGACCTGAAGGTGAAGGACCTTGTTCACCTGATTCAATTTAAGAAGGAAGCAAGGAAAGAATGGTCAGGGTGTCTTTAAATAACTGCTCCCTTTTCTATTTTGGTAAAAAAAAAAAAAAAAAAAAAGAAGAAGAAGAAGAAAGAGAAATCCTTCTCAGACTGAGCAATTACTAATGGCAGGTTTTGGAGAATTTTTTTTTTTTTTTTAAACAAATACCTGAAACCTGAACGTGAACCACTCTGCTCCTTGCTTCCTGAGTGAGGGTAGGCAGAGGAATGATGGCAGGAAGCAGGAGCCTGGAGCAGCGCTTATGCAGTGGGGCCCTTTTCCCATTAATTACTTCTCACTTGAATAACAGGCCATAGGGGGTGGGCTGTTTGCTGTCACTAATGGCACACTGCGGAATAGGCATTGCCTGCCACAGCGACGGGCTGGAACAGGCACTCTGGGGACCATCGTAAAATCAATTTTGCGGAAGAAGTCTCCGTTGTTTAGAACCAAACCCAATCAAACATGGAATTCTCTCCAGCAACTGATTCAGTATGAACCTAACTCTTCTCAGATTCTTTCAGTCATAAAAGTCCCTGGCATTCTCAGCCTAGAAGAAACAAGTAAATTTTCCTTTTTTAGTAGAATGTGGACTTTTGTGATTTAGGATAAAGTCTTACACACACAGCTGACTATCTACTCAGACCAAGTTGTCTTGATCAGATCAATCCACACAGATGAGGTTCTGATTTGTACAAAAGAGATAGGATTGCTCATCAAGTAACATAATTTATTCAATAGGGAAACTTTTTTTTTTCCATTAAGACCAGACTCACGGTCCCTTTTAAAACACAGTGCAATACACACTGAACTTGTGAAACATCCAGCAGTTGTGTAAAAAATACACCCTGTAATAACGTTAACGACCTCAGCCCTGGGCTCTCGAACTCTGGGCAGCCCAGCTGTCACTGCCACTAACAGGCGGTGTAAAATAATAGCTCAGCTCAGCCGACTCACTTTCCAAGCCCTCCGGCAGCCGAGTGTCCCTCCAGAGAGTGCCAGCGAGCAGCGCCGGCCGCCACTCCGCCCCCAGCCCATGGAGCCCCGGGCACTGCTCCTGCTCCTCGGACTCTGCTCAGGTAAGCGCCGGGGCCGGGGGCTGTCCCGTGAGGCTGAGGCGCTAGAAGCCCCCAAACCAGAGTCTTGCTTCTTTGATGCGAATACAGAATGGCAGGGCTTCACCAGTCCCAGTCTCTCCTGTCCATTCCTTGCTGATGTTGGCTTGATTGTGTCTGAGGATAAAGATTTTTTGCTTGGGTTATCCAATTAAAATAGGAGCTGCCTGCTCAGAAGCTACAAAGTAAACCTCTCTCCCTCCATCAGTGTCTGTATGAGTCACCTGGATGATGGGATCCAGCACCTCTGCTACCGTCCCGAAGTCACCATCATACTTGAACAACTATAGGGACTTAGCAGGGTCACTTATGGTCACAAGTAATACAGTTAATTAGTCCTTTTACGGCTTTAGGAGAATTCTGAAAATGAAGAGGACTGATTGACAGCTCCATGTGCTGGAGGGAAAAACCTATTCACAACCACAACCAAATTCTCCATGAGAGAAGAACTATTTTGTAATCTTTTAAACTCCTGAAGCTAAAAAAAATTCATATGAACGCATTCCTGCCCTTTATTATTTTTTAAAGGACATTACTCTATGTGAATTGGACCCATAAAAATCTCGCACAGCCCTTGACCTGCATTCAACTCTGGACTGTGTCACAACACGGCCACTGAAACGCTATCCTGAATCCCAAACTTCCGGTTGAGGGAAATAGATGTTGGCTGATTGTTTCATATAAAAGTTTACTGGTGATATCATCCCAACTGAGAAACGAGACGGCTGACATGCTGTGATTTCCCTTCTCCAATATTGCTCTGACAAACACAGGTCTTCTGGGCAAAAGAGGTGAAGAGTTTTATTATTAGTGTTTTTCAATAACAGAGTTGATGGAAATAGCCTAAACTCTGATAAATTGTATCCTGTGGGATTTGGACTCAGTCCAACCAAAGCTGGCCTGGTGGTGATGGTGGTGGTGAGGTGTGTGTGTGTGTGTGTGTGTTTGCAAACACCACAGCCAATGGAAATTCTTAAGTGATACGTTTACACTTAAAAATCTTTAAGAGATCTCTTCGGACACCAAAAACCTCCAGAAATTCATGTTTAACTATTTTTTTTAAGTATGTGATATGAAAAAGAATAAAGTATGTGATATGTATGTAGATCAAACCTAGAGTTTGATGTCAGTTCACATGGATGATTCATGAAAATTTAGGGCAAGATGAGGCAATCCAACATCTCTTTTTTTATTATAGGGAAACTGAAGCTAAGAGACATAAACTGACCTCTCAAACTGACTTTGGGACCATCCCAAAGTCCCCTGATGTATAAACTTTGGAATGTGATCAGACTCCATTTGTTATAAGCACAGACAGACAGTAAAAATATAGCCTGAAATTGGGAATGTAGCCAGAGACACAGCACCAGTCAAGATAAGAATTACCCAGGGCGACTATACGTTTCTGTTTAGCCGCTCAGTCATGTCCAACTCTTTGTGACCCCATGGACTGTAGCCTACCAGGCTCCTCTGTCCATGGGATTTCCCAGGTAAGAATACTGGAGTGGGTTGCCATTTCCTTCTCCATGGGATCTTCCCAGCTGAGGGATCAAACCTGTGTCTCTTGCTTTGTAGGTGGATTCTTTACCACTGAGCCACTTGGGAAGAACAGGAGAGAATTCCTTTGGCCCAACCCAGCAAGCTGTCGCCCAAATAAAAACACAGATTGGACCAGTATAATACAAAAGAACACTTTGAAATTGTGGCTGGTCCCCCTACTTTGATTCAATCCCTTGGGGGCAAAATTCTCATTTATATTAGTGACACTTTTTCCGGTATTAGCTTAACACATAATGATCCCTGTTCTATTTATACAGCACTTTCATTACAACCTTTCCGCTCTCCCAGCTCAGGAATCTCAAGCGCTTCATTGCCACCTTCCTTATGGCATATTGCTTTCCAACTTGTTCACAGTTATTTATGTAAATGACAAATGTCGATGTCCATGAGAGTAGGAAGACGGGATCTGTGTCAGATTCACGTCTGAAAACCTCAAAGCTCTTCAAACGCTGCTTTGCATGCAGTAAATGTTGGACAAATACATGAATGAGTTAGTGTTGCCCCCATCTGAATAAGAATGACCAACACGATTTTGCTGAAAAAGGAAACTTTGACATTATTTATGTGTTTATCTGTGTGTTTGTCAATTTATACCTGCCTTCCAAAGAAAGTATTTACTGTGATCTATTGAATCTGTGAAGAAATTGTCCAATTCTCCAGACCACACTGGAATTGGGAACAAAACCTAGAAGTCTGAGTTCAAGTCCTTTAAGTTTTATGTGATAAAACTTTGAGTGATACTCTGCCCTGCTTTGAGGAGGGAAAAAGAACAGAATACCAGTGAATGTGGTCTAAGAAATGGAGCCCTCCTCAGGAGTTCCTTAGAAACTCATGGCGGAAGGCACAGGCACCCTTGTCCTTGGCAAGGGCACAAAGGAGGGAGTGGTATCCCTGGAATGCCATCTGTGCCAGGCTCCCCAGGCCTCCCTTCTCCCTAGTTCACCTTAGGGTCCGCCTGCCTATTTTCCTGCCACATAATGCTGATCATCTGCTCTCTCTGCTGCTTTCTAGTATGTTCTTCCTGTCAAACTGGAATAAACTGTCACTTAAAAATAAGCAGCCCAAGATAACATCAAAGCAATAACCTGAAACCCAGTGGCCGAGGCTCAAAGTGATCCATGCCAGCACCCCCTGCCCCCACTGTGGGCTGGGTGGGGCCAGGGGTAGACAAAGCGTAGAAGACAGAAGATTTCTGTGTCCCAAGGGGCCACCGCAAAAACTCCATCGGACAATATGCAGCTCTAAGGGGTCTCCCATGCCAGTGGTCTGGGGGAGATGCCATGTGAAAGCTCTGCATGAATCCTTTGGGTTCAGACATTTTGAGAAACTAGAAATGAAAAACTAGGCTAGCTGGGAGTTCCACACACAGAGCCCAGGAAGGTCATAATGAAGATATTTTAGCAACGCTGAAAGCTTTAAAATGTTGAATGGACACAATATGCTCGCCTTTAGGGAAGTGGTGAGGTATACAGGTCTGTGTCTGACTGCCTCCACTTAGAATCCCACTTGTAGCTAGCTGGGAGCCATGACATGTGTCTCTGCTGTTCCGACCTCAGTTTTCCCATCTGTAAAATAGGAGTAAAGACTGATCTCATAGAATTTTATAAGGATTCAATAACGTAACACAAATATAGGATCTTTAATAAAGCTCGACAGGCTAATTAAAACATACTTTGGGGAGGATGAAAATGTTTCAGCTCATTATACGGCATTAGTCATTTCAAGTTGATCTAAAGCTCTGGATGAGAAATAGTGGTTGAGAGCATAGACTCTGGGTGTGAATCCTGGCTCTACCACCGATGAAATCTGGGTCTCAATTTCCCCATCTGTAAATTGAGGATAATGACAGTATATACTATCATTGTTGTGAGGATTGAAAATTTTAGTACATATAAAGCATGGAGAGGAGTATCTGACACAAAACAAGTTGGATATGTGATTATTTTTGTTGATCGATAGAAAAGGGGACTACTTTTTACTTAATAATTGTTTTGTTGACAAACCCTTCCAAACTTAGGATCCAAGCAGAAAAATAATAAAAAATAATAATAATCTGCCTTAGAGGTGATCGGTTAATATGAACACAACTGCGGGGAGAAAAAAGGGAAAGCATCTCACTCATTTCATTTTAAAAGTTGTCTTGGCCTGCGGAAAAGGTGTGGTTTCAGCAGTAATCTGCGGAAAGGGGAGATCTGGTTACATGAATCCGGGCAGATGGATTGTGTGTCTGCTTCCTCTCCCAGCCCTGAACAGGCAATCCCCAAACCACCAGGGCTTGAGTTACAGGGATCCTGCATAAGGCGCTTGGAATGTGGAACACATTTTCTCCTAGGAATAATAGCACATGTAGTTGTACAGTCTCCAGGACAGCCCACGGCACGCTCCTAATATTAAAAGTGAGCTCAGGAGCACGGTGCAGAGTGACGGGCTCTAACCTGAGCTCAGCCAGTGCAGCACTCGGAGCCTCAGGTGAGAATGTCTCCCCGCCTGCTCGACAGCGAAGGCCGAGCCGCGCTGGACGCCTGAAGGCTGCGGGCTCTGAGGATACCGCATGACGTTGCCCTTCATCCTGAAGGAAAATGTAGTAACATTCCTTTGAACTAAATATGCTCCAAATAGGAGACCCAAATCCAGATCAACAGAATATGTGATTTTCTCTCTTAGCAACTTAATTGGGACATAGATGATTTTTTTTTAATTTTTAAAATTATGATAAAAATACATAAATATGTATGTAAAGTTTACCATGATAAAATAGACTTTGCATAAAATTACCATTTTAAAGTACAGAATCCAGTAGCCTTAGGTATATTCACAATGTTAGGCAACCATCACCACTATCTAATCCCATAACTCTTTCATCACCCAGAAGGACATCCTGGGCCCACTAGCAGTTACCCCCCTCTCCCTGTCCCCACAGTCCCTGGTAACTGCTAATCGACTCTGTTCTATGGATTTACCTATTCTGGATATTTCATATAAATAGAATCACACAATACATGTCCTGCTGTATCTGACTTATTTTACTTAGCATAATGTTTTCAAGGATCATTCATGTTACAGCATGCATCAGAACTTCATTCCTTTTCATGGCTGAATAACGTTCTAACGTATGGATTTACCACAATTTGTTTATTCATTTATCTGTTGATGGACATTTGTGTTATTTTCACCATATAGCTGTTAAAATATTGCTGCTATGAACATTCACGTACACATTTTTTCTTGCTTTTTTGTTTTTTAATTGAAGTATAGTTGCTTTATTATATTGTGTTAGTTTCAGGGGTATAGCGCAGAGATTCAGATAGATATGTATGTTCACGTTAGTGTGTGTAGAGTGTGGGAGTGGACTCTGACAGTGAGCGTGTCCTTTGCCATCTCAGCTGGCCTCGTCCTGGGCTCCAAACATGAGACTCGTCTGGTGGCAAAGCTCTTTGAAGGCTACAACAGCGTGGTACGGCCCGTGGAAGACCACCGCCAGGCCGTGGAGGTGACTGTGGGCCTGCAGCTGATACAGCTCATCAACGTGGTGAGACGAGAGTTCCCAGCGCCCCACAGTACCCATACCACCCAGTCCAGGGCATCCTCTCCAGCTCCCCACTGCTCCCCCTAAAGACGGGCCTTATCTTTTTTTCAGGATGAAGTAAATCAGATCGTGACAACCAATGTTCGTCTGAAACAGGTAATGCAGCTAGATAAGTGTGTTCACGTTGTTCTTATTCACTCTGAAATTTAACATGGGCCCACAGGAAATCAATTTGGGTAACAGGGATATGCACCAAAATGTTGAAAGCAGATATTTTGGGGTGGTGGGATGTTTTGTGTTCATTACTATTATTAGTTTCACTTTGGGCTTTACCTGTATGTATTAGTTTGTTAGGTCTGCTGGAACAAAGTCACAGCCTAGACAACTTAAACAATAGAAACTTACTGTCTCACAGTTTCTGAGGCCAAAAGCCCAACATTAAGGTGTTAATAGAACTGGTTCCATCTAAGGGTCGTGAGAGAGAACCTGCTCCAGGCCTCTCTCCTTTGCTTAGAATTGGCTGTCTTCACGTTTGCATGACTTTCTTTCTGAATAGTTCAGATGGTAAAGCATCTGCCTACAATGTGGAAGACCAGGGTTCGATCCCTGGGTTGGGAAGATTCCCTGGAGAAGGAAATGGCAACCCACTCCAGTATTCTTGCCTGGAAAATTCCAGGACTGAGGAGCCTGATAGGCTACAGTTCATGGGGTTGCAAAGAGTCGGACACGACTGAGC
This sequence comes from Cephalophus harveyi, assembly GCA_006410635.1. Taxonomy (NCBI): domain Eukaryota; kingdom Metazoa; phylum Chordata; class Mammalia; order Artiodactyla; family Bovidae; genus Cephalophus; species Cephalophus harveyi. The sequence continues at coordinate 87,088 of SJYT01010898.1, read as the reverse complement.
AACTTCACTTCACTTCAACGTCCCCTTCTTATACGAACACCAGCCATATTGGATTGCTGCTGCTGCTGCTAAGTCGCTTCAGTCGTGTCCGACTCTGTGCGACCCCACAGACGGCAGCCCACCGGGCTCCCCCATCCCTGGGATTCTCCAGGCAAGAATACTGGAGTGGGTT
>SJYT01010898.1:46295-80092 GCA_006410635.1 Cephalophus harveyi | reverse complement strand
ATTGAATCAGGGCTGTGGGGTGGGGGACATTTAATCCCTGAGAACTCCTGAAGGGTATGTGGCAACTATCCAAGGAACCCAAACGTCCTATAATTGAGTTCCTTGGAATTAAATGTCCTTCCGACCGATAGGTCTGAACCTCGAGGGGTTGTTATTCGTCACCTCCTCATGGCATCCCCGGACGCCGCGTGCTGCTGCTGGCCCGGGATGCCTGTGTAGCCCATCCGCTGGGCTCTGTGACAGACTGCACGTTGTGAAATTATAATGTGATTCAAGGCACTCTGCTTTAATGACACGTTCATTATCATACGCCCTTCATTTGTCAGGGAATGTTCGTTGCAAACAGCATCCTTCCAGGCAGCAGCATGCGACACTGGCCTAGAGGATCTGTGGCCTGACAGTCTGCAGCATGCGTCTGGGGTGAGCAGGCTGTGCGTACTAGCAGACTCTCCAGGGAAGATGGCCAGGGCTAGTTAGCGGACATGATACCCTTTAAGGTGACCCGCCCCGATTTTGATATTTTATTGCATATTTTCCAATCAGACCTGGGATTCAAGCTTGAGCCAAAGTATCCCATCATTTTGTGTAAACTTTGGGACAGGTGTGCTGATAAGGAAGAAGTGTCTATCTCTCAGGGTTAAGTTTATCTTTCACTTAGAATCTAAGCGAAGCAATTAAAACCTGGTCGTTTAGGTCAGCTCAGTCAGAAACACTCTCCTAGGGGAGAGAATCCCGTCTCACCTGCTTGGAAGGAGAAATGTAGACCATCTTCCCCCTCAGCTCTGTTGGGAGGATCTAAAGCTGCACAGTTTTCTGAATAGAGCCTCTTCTCAGTCCCAAAGAAAAATCAATGGGGAGAAAATTTCTTGGTTTATTAAATGAGGCATGACATATCCCATAGGGGCGCCAGGCAGACCCCACCCACTTTCCAGCCCCTAATTTTACTATCCTGCTCTCTGCCAAGGCCCTAGGGGACAGGCCATTTGGGGATGAGTAGATTTGCAGGGAGCGTTTCTTGTTTTTCAGTATCTACCATGCTGTTTTTTCAAATGAGGAATTATTGCCAACATTTGAAAATAGGAAAATACATCAAAACCTGAATTTTTAGCCCCCTGCATGCATGCTCGGCTACTTCAGTTTTGTGACCCCATGGACTGCAGCCTGCCAGGCTCCTCTGCCCATGGAATTCACCAGGCAAGAACACTGAAGCGGGTTGCCATTCCCTTCTGCAGGGGATCTTCCCCACCCAGGCCAACCCCGTGTCTTTCACGTCTCCTACAATGGCAGGCAGGTTCTGGACCACTAGTGCCAGCTTGGAAGCCCTTTAGCCTCTCTAGAAAATTCCAACATTCAAAAATATGAAAACTTTCAAAAATATGAAAACTTTGGATTAGAAATCGAGATTTCCAGCTTCCAAGGAAGGATCAAATATCAGGCAACATGGAGCCTTCGCTCCCATGCAGACACACTTCCTTGCCGGGGTGAGGGGCTCTTTCTTTGTGAGGCTCACCTCTCCCTCCTTCCTCGCTTGCCTGGCCTAGAGGCATCGGAGTTTGTGATCCTACTCCACTGGAGTCATAATAGTTCTTTCAAAAGTAATAGAACCCTCTTTAACATGCTTATCACAGTAATGAGCCACTAGCCATATTTTTATTTAAAATTCCCGGACTTTTTCCCCAATTAACTTTTGTAAAAGAGTTTTTAAAATATTTTTTAAATTAATTATTCTGCTCCTCGTTGCTGCAAGGGCTGTCTCTCTAGTTGAGGGGACCGGGGGCTCCTCTCTAGCTGTGGTGCTCGGGCTTCTCACTGCAGGGGCTGACGGGCTCCAGGGTGCAGGGGATTCAATAGTTGGGGCATGTGGGCTCAGCACGTGTGGCTCATGGGCTTAAGAGCACAAGCTCACTAGCCGTGGCACAGGCTTAGTTACTGTGGGGTCTTTCCAGGTTAGGAATCGAAACTGTGTCTCCTGCATTGGCAGGTGGAGTCTTTACCACTGAGCCACCAGAGAAGCACCCCCAATTAACTTTTAAAGTATATCAGAGAGGGCATAGATGGAGCCTGGGGCTTTCCTGATGGCTTAGACAGTAAAGAATCTGCCTGCAATGCAAGAGACCTGGGTTCGATCCCTGGGTTGGGAAGATCCCCTGGAGGAGGGACTGGCTACCGACTCCAGTATTCTTGCCTGAGGAATCCCATAGACAGAGGAGCCTGGCGGGCTACGATCCGTGTGTCACAAAGAGTTGGAAACGACTGTGCAACTAATGCTTCTGCTTTTCACTTTTTCAACATTACAAATACTACTGAGCGCTGGGAAGAAAAAGTCTGGGATGCAGTGGATCTGTGTTACCAGTTAGTTTTTTAAAACTATAGATTCTCAGATTCATCCCCAGATATCCTGATTCAGTGCTTAGATTCAGTGCTCAGGAATCTATATTTAATTTTTTAAAATTGAAGTATAGTTAATGTGTTAGTTTCTAGTGTACAGCATAGTGATTTGGATTTTTTGCAGATAAATTCCATTATGGGTAATTACAAGATATTGGGTATATTTCCCTGTAATACACAGTAAATCCTTGTTGCTTATCTATTTTAAGTATAGTAGTTTGTATCTGTTAACCCCATGCTCCTAATTTATCCCTCCCCCTCCCCTTTGTTGATCATAAGTTTGCCTCCTATACCTGTGAGTCTGTTTTGTAGACAGATTCACTTGTATTATTTTCTAGGTTCAGGAATCTATATTTTAAACAAGCACCCCATGATCCTTATTATGGGGCAAATTTGGAAAACACGGCCATAGATAAAAAGCAATGCTGCTCAAAAGAAAGCTTCTATAATTAGCACCTGAATAATTAACAGCTGTCTCCTGTTAACATCCCCAAGCAGAACTGAAGGTTCAGCTGTCACTTGGAGCCCTGCTCTTCTTTTATCCCAATTGTAGTGCAGATGGTGACTTTGCCATTGTCAAGTTCACCAAAGTGCTCCTGGACTACACTGGCCACATCACATGGACACCTCCCGCCATCTTTAAAAGCTACTGCGAGATCATCGTCACCCACTTTCCCTTTGACGAACAGAACTGCAGCATGAAGCTGGGCACCTGGACCTATGATGGCTCCGTGGTGGTCATCAACCCGGTATGTGATGACCCCTTGGGAGGAGTTTGGATGCAGCAAAAGCAAGACTTAGGTCTCCAACTCTGTCCCTACATTATCGCAGGCTCGCTGCATCCATTAGCTCTTTGGGGATCATCTACTTTCATGCTTTTCAATTGCTTGGGCAAGCTCTTGACATGCTACATAAGAGAACCAACTGGGGCTTACATAATTTCCTATGCCCAGACTCAGGCCCAATAATTCTGATTGAATCAGCCTAGGGTGGAGCTAGGGCACCAATAGGTTTTAAAGCTCCCAGTTCAGTTCAGTCGCTCAGTCGTGTCCAACTCTTTGCAACCCCATGGACTGCAGCACGCCAGGCCTCATGACCAACTCCCAGAGTTTACTCAGACTCATGTCCATTGAGTCGGTGATGCCATCCAACCATCTCATCCTCCATCATCCCCTTCTCCTCCAGCCTTCAATCTTTCCCAACATCAGGGTCTTTTCCAATGAGTCAGCTCTTCGTATCAGGTGGCCAAAGTATTGGAGTTTCAGCTTCAGTGTCAGTCCTTCTGATCAACATTCAGGACTGATTTCCTTTAGGATGGACTGGTTGGATCTCCTTGCAGTCCAAGAGACTCTCAAGAGTCTTCTCCAACACCACAATTCAAAAGCATCAATTCTTCGGCACTCAGCTTTCTTTATAGTCCAACTCTCACATCCATTAATGACTACTGGAAAAACTATAGCCTTGACTAGCTGAACCTTTTTTGGCAAAGTAATGTCTCTGCTTTTCAACATGATGCCTAGGTTGGTCATAACTTTTCTTCCAAGGTGTAAGCGTCTTCTTAATTTCCTGGCTGCAGTCACCATCTACAGTGGTTTTGGAGCCCTAAAAAATGAAGTCAGCCACTGTTTCCACTGTTTCCCCATCTATTTCCCATGAAGTGATGGGACCGGATGCCATGATCTTTGTTTTCTGAGTGTTGAGCTTTAAGCCAACTTTTTCACTCTCTTCTTTCACTTTCATCAAGAAGCTCTTTAGTTCTTCTTCACTTTCTGCCATAAGGGTGGTGTCATCTGCATACGTGAGGTTATTGATATTTCTCCTGGCAATCTTGATTCCAGCTTGTGCTTCCTCCAGCCCAGCGTTTCTCATGATGTACTCTGCATATAAGTTAAATAAGCAGGGTGACCATATACAGCCTTGATGTACTTCTTTTCCTATTTGGAACCATTCTGTAGTTCCATGTTCAGTTCTGACTGTTGCTTCCTGACCTGCATACAGATTTCTCAAGAGGCAGGTTAGGTAGTCTGGCATTCCCATCTCTTTCAGAATTTTCCACAGTTTATTGTGACCCACACAGTCAAAGGCTTTGGTGTAGTCAATAAAGCAGAAGTAGATGTTTTTCTGGAGCTCTTGCTTTTTTGATGACCCAGCAGATGTTGGCAATTTGATCTCTGGTTCATATGCCTTTTCTAAAACCAGCTTGCACATCAGGAAGTTCACGGTTCACATATTGTTGAAGCCTGGCTTGGAGAATTTTGAGCTTTGCTAGCGTGTGAGATAAGTGCAACTGTGCGGTAGTTTGAGCAGTCTTTGGCATTGCCTTTCTTTGGGATTGGAATAAAACTGACCTTTTTCTAGTCCTGTGGCCACTGCAGTGTTTTCCAAATTTGCTGGCATACTGAGTGCAGCACTTTCACAGCATCATCTTTTAGGATTTGAAATAGCTCAACTGGAATTCCATCACCTCCACTAGCTTTGTTCGTAGTCATGCTTCCTAAGGCCCACTTGCCTTCACATTCCAGGATGTCTGGCTCTAGATGAGTGATCACACCATCGTGATTATCTGGGTCGTGAAGATCTTTTTTGTACAGTTCTTCTGTGTATTCTTCCCACCTCTTAATATCTTCTGCTTCTCTTAGGTCCATACCATTTCTGTCCTTTATCGAGCCCATCTTTGCATGAAATGTTCCCTTGGTGTCTCTAATTTTCTTGAAGAGATCTCTAGTCTTTCCCATTCTATTGTTTTCATCTATTTCTTTGCATTGATCACTGAGGAAGGCTTTCTTGTCTCTCCTTGCTAGTCTTAAAGCTCCCAGGAAACTTGAATGTATAGTCAACATGGAAAAAAATCCCAATAGTCCCAACCCACTTATTTTTTATTTTAAGATTTTTTTTTTTTTTTTGATGTGGGCCATTTTCAAAGTCCTTACTGAATTGTTACAATATCACCTCTGTACTGTTTTGGTTCCCTGGCAGAGCAGCGTGTGGGACTCCAGCTCCCCAATCAGGAATCAGCCCCACACCCCCTGCAATGGAAGGTGATATCCCATCAGCTGAACTACCAGGAAAGTCCCCAACCCCCTTCTTTTACAGGAAAGGAACATATACAAGATCCCTTCCTAGGTATGCGGCAGCACTGGAGTCTGTTGCTTTGTCGCAGCTGATTAGGAAACCCTGCCCCTCCTCATGGCAACAAAGCTGGGATGTCAAAGTTTCATTCCATGTCCTCAGGAGAGCGACCAGCCAGACCTGAGCGACTTCATGGAGAGTGGAGAATGGGTGATCAAGGAGTCGCGGGGCTGGAAGCACCAGGTGATCTACGCATGCTGCCCCTCCACCCCCTACCTGGACATCACCTACCACTTCGTCATGCAGCGCCTGCCCCTCTACTTCATCGTCAACGTCATCATCCCCTGCCTGCTCTTCTCCTTCCTAACCGGCCTGGTGTTCTACCTGCCCACAGACTCAGGTGGGTGCAGTTGCCATGGCGGCGGCTGCTGACGCTGATGGGTCTCGCGCTGCTATTTTAGGGGAAGCCAGAAATAACCATGGGTGATGAGCAAATACAGGCGGACAGACGCAAAGCACCAGCCCTGGAAGGATGCGTGCACTGCGTGGCCACGTGGGTGAAGGCCTCTGGGGCAGGCAACAGGGCCGGCAGAGAGCTGAATGTGACCCTGAAGATGCGCACACACAGCTGGCTAAGTGAATAACCACCAGCACCTGTTTGTTGAATACCTGCTGTGTGCCCTGAAACAGGCTGGGCAAGGCGTGGACCACAGACACTCCCAGGGCCCCTTCCCCCATGAAGCCACTTGCTCTCTGTGACTAACCCAGGTCTTGCCTCTTTCGTCTACTGCTTGCCGCTTGAAAATAGCTTTTGTGTATCTCTTCTCCAGATGGCAGTATCTTTACACATAAGACCATACTTCCCGAGTGGCAATTCTTTCTACTGTATCAGCCTGGGCCTCCTACTGAGTAATCACATCTGTGACATAATTTCACCAGACACCAACAATCTAGAGAAAAGGGGTAAGGAAACATGCATGTCTGCCAGCAAATCACTGCTCTCAAACAATGTAAGGCAGACAAGTAGGAGAAGAAGATAGTAAGATAGTCCTCAAACATATGCCAGAAAGCAATGTATCAAAATGCCACAGAAAAAAAAAACCCACAAAAGTCTAAATCCAACTTTCCAATAAGGAAAAAGAAAAGCTTACACATTCATTCACTCAACATATACCTTTTAGACCACTGTTGCAAGACAGGGATAAGGTAAAGAACAAGGCAGCATTTGCCCCACAGGATGTGTGTTCTAGGGGATTGTATTTGTTCTTAAACAAATGATCACAAATATTTTTTCAACTTTATAATCAAATGAAGTTTCTCAAAGTGAAGAGAGAAAACACTAGGTGGGCCACTATGGAAACTAAACAGAGTTTCTGTCAATATTAGATGATTTATGCCAGAAACGCATTTAGAACAGAGACAGTTTGATAAGTGTTAGCTACTATTATCACTAATCGAGAAATTTGATGTACTTTGATCCATATTTTACATTTATAATTCTGTTTCCTTTTTTACTTTTGAAGACTTTCCTATCCACCAGAAATTGACAACTTCTTGTTTGCCTCCGCGCTGGATCCTGTGTATATCACTAACATCTGAAAGCATCCAGAATGGGCAAAGTTCCACACTGGAAAGCAGGGCCACATGCGGGTTTCCCAGGACACAAACAGCAAGACCAGCCCGAGGAAAGTCCCTTCCAAAGGCTCTTTACTGCCTCGGAGCTGATCAATCCCCACAAAACTATTCCAGTGTCATTCACTCCCTGGCTTTCTTATTTACTTGTCCAGGCAAGACACCATCCGGGAATTGTTTGCCCTGAAATTGTAGGGCCTGGGGAAAAGATTCAGGGGAAAAGGAATCCCTTGGCCCTTAATGTGAAGGAAAAAAAAAAAAAATCAAAACACACACACACATAAAACAGTCATCCCCTTAGAGAATAGGAGAAAGTGAGTGGTGTGAAATCATTGATTTTGTCCTTTCTCAGCTTTGGTATTGCAGCTTGCTTCCAGGGTGAGAAAGATACATGTACTTCTGACCTACACATCCATCTGCTGAGTAACAAGTAGGCCAGGCTGCGGTTCAGTTTTGTGAGGTTTAAGACGTTCTGCTGCAGACAGAAAAACTGCCATCTGGGTTCTCACTTGCCACCCAGAACCTCTCTGGTTTCCTTGGATTCCACCAAGAAATAGAATTCTGGGGCATGAGATGAAGTAGCATTTCCTGCTCGGCAGCATCTGATGGAAACGCCTGCCACTTGCCATTGTCAGCAGAGTTAAGTGCCAGGGTCTGATAGGAAATACTGCAGAAAAAACTCCCCAGTGGGAGGCTTTGAGAACAGGCCAGTCACATTCCTCTCTCACCCTTGGGTTTCACTGGTGTGTTCATTTGCTAGGACTGCCTTCACAAAGGACGCCAGGCTGGTGGCTTAAACAACAGACATTTATTTTCTCATAATTCCGGAGGCTGGAAATCAAGATCAAGGTGTCATCAGCATTGGTTCTTGGCTGGCAGATGACTGCCTTCTCCCTGCATCCTCTCATGGCCTTTTCTCTCTCTGTCTGCGTCTTAATCTTTTCTGATAAGGACGCCAGTCGCCGAAGACCCAGCCTAAGACCTCATTTTAATTTAATTACCTCTGTAAAGGCCCTGCTTCCAAATACAGTCCCTAGGTGCTGGGTTTGGGGCTTCAACATATAAATTTACTGTCAGTTGTTCAGTTGTGTTCAATGCTTTGTGATCCCATGGTCTGCAGCCCGCCAGGCTCCTCTGTCCATGGGATTCTCCAGGCAAGAAGACTGGAGTGGGTTGCCGTGCCCTCCTCCAGGGGTCTCCCCAACCCAGGGATCGAACACAGGTCTCCTACCCTGCAGGCAGATTCCTTACCGGCTGAGCCACCTCGGAACCCCTATAGATGTGGGGGAAGAGCAGTTTCGCCCGTAACAGGTGGGTTGCTAGGTCTGTCTCCTCGTTTCGTCCAGGAGAGAAGATGACCCTGAGCATCTCTGTCTTGCTGTCCTTGACCGTGTTCCTTCTGGTCATCGTGGAGCTGATCCCGTCCACCTCCAGCGCCGTGCCCTTGATTGGGAAGTACATGCTGTTTACCATGGTGTTTGTCATCGCGTCCATCATCATCACCGTCATCGTCATCAACACGCACCACCGCTCGCCCAGCACCCACGTCATGCCCGAGTGGGTGCGGAAGGTGAGTGAGCAAGGCACCGGGACACTTTGCACAGGACAGCCGCAAGTCTGCCCTTCCACGTGGCCAGTGGCGTCCTAGGTAACCCTGCTAGGCACTTGGAAACAGAAAGGCTTTCTTGGGCTGTAAGGGCTTTGGGGGAGGAATTTTTCTGGACTGTGGCTGAAGATAAATAACTCATGTAGCCTCCCCAGGAAGATAAGAAAACCAGAATTAACAAAGCCCACTTCAATGTCAACCTTAAAGAGTCTCTTTGTTTAGAAAAGACAAATAAATCACTATCTTTTAATTCAAATACCATGAAATCTTGACCTGTTTGTATGTGATCAGACCGATCATTTCTTTGCTTGTGGAATCATCTGCTGAGACTAGAATAAGGGCTGGAGACTGGCGGGGCAGGGGGCGGGGTGGGGTGGCTGGGCTTGATGAGAGATTGTCAAAAAGTTAAGTTTTAATGAGGAACTTGGTCTCATACATTTATTTTACTGAATTTTAAAATGTGTTAACATTTCAGGTATATCAGTTCTTTCATACACATTCACACAGACACGAATATCCCGGCTTTGGGGCACAACGCAAAAGATTTGCCATGAACTGACAGAGAAACTACTGTTTGCAATGCATTCTTTTGGGAGAAGTAGTCTCTGCTTCCCTAAAGGCTAAGTAGCTCCTAGCAATATCTATAGGGCTTCCCAGGTGGTGCAGAGGTAAAGAACCTGCTTGCCGATACAGGAGATACAGGCGACTTGGGTTTGATCCCTGGGCCAGGAAGATCCCCTGGAGGAGGAAACGGCAACCCACTCCAGTACTCTTGCCTGGAGAATCCCACGGACGGAGGAGCCTGGAGTGCTGCAGTCCATGGGGTCACAAAGAGTCGGACATGATTGAGCACGAATGCAGCAATACCCATGCCGCATTTCTTCAGGGACAAGACACAGGAGAAAACAGTCTAGCTGTTTTGTGGGGTTGGAACCTTAATTTTTTTGGCAGGAGGGGCCCTTTAATCTTTTGGTCATGAGAATAGGGGCTTTGAAGAAAGCAGATGCTTATAGGGGGTCTGGAAGCTTAAGCATCGTTGGTTTCTTAGGAATCCAATAGCTGCACACTCGCTCCCTCCAGTGGCCAACTGCTGGCATTACAGGATCATCTCTATTAGCCTTAGTCATTTAACAGGCCACAGGACACAGATGAATCTAAGAAAATCTAGTATGGTCCTTTTGTTTTAGAGACAAAAGTAGCTGAGGCCTAGAGAACCTGAATGACTTGCCTAAGGTCTCATTGCTTATTCAAAATCATAGTTTGATGCTTGTTCTGCTGACAATAATTCCCACACCTGGACTTCTTTTGTATTAGGTTTTTATCAACACTATCCCAAATATCATGTTCTTCTCCACGATGAAAAGACCATCCAGAGAAAAACAAGACAAAAAGATTTTTACAGAAGACATCGATATTTCTGACATTTCTGGGAAACCAGAGCCTCCACCAATGGGTTTCCACTCCCCCTTGATCAAACACCCCGAGGTGAAAAGTGCCATTGAGGGCATCAAATACATCGCAGAGACCATGAAGTCAGACCAGGAGTCCAATAACGTAAGCTTTGTGGCTCGAGATCCGCACCTTGGGGATTAAAGGGTCACGTGCTTAAGCACAGAGCATCTGATGGGTTTGGCTTGATGGGGAGGTTGGCATTCAAGGGGCAGCTACTGATGTAAGATGTGCCTGATGACTCCCTAGGCCATCTTAGCAAGTCATCACATTGTGAATAACCTCTTTAAAAGATAAAGATCACAGTGCCAGTGGAGGGAGGATCCACGGTCAAAGGGCCCCTGGATGATAGCGCGAACGTTGCGAGTGCGCCATCACCTTCAGGACATTCTGACACATTCCTCTCTCCCAGGCGGCTGAGGAATGGAAGTACGTCGCGATGGTGATGGACCACGTTCTCCTGGCAGTCTTCATGCTCATCTGCATCATCGGAACCCTGGCTGTGTTTGCAGGTCGGCTCATTGAATTAAATCAGCAAGGATGAGTGGAAAGCTGGGCTGAACCTCCGCACCAGGGAGATCTGTCTAGTTGGATACATGCTCACTTATCAGATATTTAATTTTCTGTATTTATTATTCATGGCAACGGTTTATGTTTACATAAGGTTATGGCCTCCAAGCGTGTTCACATTGCTTCTCCCTTCACTCCTGCTGTGGCTGCCTGGGGAGTGAATCCTTTGCAATAAGTGAACCTAGATTGCTACAAAAGGCGTTCATTTCCAGCAGCATCTGGAAGAATTTTGCCCATGATAACTGAGGTTTTCTGATAGCTTAAAAAAAATTTTTTTTTATTTTAAGCAAAGATTCTATTCTTTGCTTAATAGTCAGTTTTGTACTTACTAAAAAAGCCCCATCTGCCAGTCCCGCAAAGAAAAAGCATTTGACTTGGAGAGAAGGAAAGCAATAAAAAGACAATAGGGAAATTCTAGAATGGCCACCAAAATACAAACTGCCTCAAAAACCCAAGTTTTGAAGTTTCCGGAATTTGGAGGTGAGGGAATATTTTCCCAATCTAACATAGCACCTGAGTTTGATGTTTGGGGTTTGAGGGAAGAGAGTAACTAACCTGAATGGAGTCTGGGGCTAGGCACTGTGGGAATGAGATCACATGTTTTTTTTTTTTTTCTTTTTTATCCTCATAACTCTGTAAATGTCCCTAGTTTGCAAATAAGAAAACTGAACTTGTGGGAGGTTAAGTTCATTATCCAAACTAGCAAGTAGAACTGACATTTGAACCCAGATCATGTGGATTCACAGTAGCGCTGAGCTGGGCTGGTTCATCGCTCACTTGCTCTTTGCCTCAGCCCTGGCTGCGTCTGGGCCATCCTGTGACTCTGGTCTGTGTTTTTGAGAGGCTCAGTCCTAGTATGAGCCTTCTTCCTGCCTTCCCAATTAAACCACCCGCCTTTCCCCCAGTCTTTATCACAACCCTGTTTGAGGTTCTAGTTCTATGAATGAAATCACAAATGTGTGCACATATCATTTCTACAATTCTGGACACAGGAGTAGGAGAGGAAATTTATTTCCTTTCTTCATAGCAACCTACTGGCCACAGGCAGTGCACCCCAGTACTAGCAAATGTACAGCCCTGGGCTCAGTAATGACCATCATCCCCAGAACACATCTGATCCGCATCGGTACCAGAGAGAGTGGGGAATGGCAGTTCCAGGCGACCTGTCTGAACTCAGGCGATTTCAATCTATGTCTCCTTGGCATTCCCCATGACACGCCCATGGCAGGACTGAGTGCCTCATTTACGAGTAAACTACAGGGAAAACAGTTTGGCATTTCCTGAAAAATCGAGGCATAGAATTATCATATGATCCACCAACTCCACTCCTAGATATACACCCACAAGAACTGGAAGCAGGAACTTGGACAGATCCGTGGATACCAATATGCACTGCAGCATTATTTATGATAGCCAAAAGGTAAAAAACCACCCATGTCCATCAGCATAAGAGCAAATGTATGGAGGAATGAAGTTTTTATAAATACTATAATATGGCTCAATCTTGAAAACATTATGCTAAGTAAATAAGCCAGATCTGAAAGGACAAATATTATATGATTCTGCTTATGGGAGGTACCTAGAGTAGTCAAATTCATAGAGACAGAAAACAGAATTGCAATTACCAGGGTTTGGGGAGAGGGGTGAGTTATTGCTTAGTGGGTAGAGCTTCAATTTGAGATGATGAAAAAGTTCTGAAAGTGGATAGTTGCGGTGGGTGTACAACATCGTGAATGTACTTAATGCCACTGAACTGAACATTTAAAAATGGCTAAGATGGTAAATTTTATGTGCATTTGACCATAATAAAAGATAAAAAATCGGTAAGTTTCATGTTCTGTATATTTTACAACAATAAGAGGGGAAGAGAGATGCAGTACCTAAATCTGCTTGCCTGATTTATCGCAGTCCCCCAGGATTCACTAACGATTCAGAGAAGGAACGTAAAAGTCATGTTGTCCATTCTAAGGACCAGGAAGCTGAAGCTCCCTGACCAGTGACTTCCCTCAGGTCACAGAGCTAGTTAGTGACAAATCAGTTCTCTTAATTCCTGCTCTCGTGCTGTTTCCTTTATATGAAATAGCCCATTTCTCTCCCAACAGTGAGACCTTCCAACATGTTCCCTGCTCACCCCCTGGCCTGGAAGCCAGCAGGGAGGCCCTGACTAGGTATGAAGGTCACGGTGTGAAGCTCCATCAGCCCCTAAATACCTGTTCCATCAATCTGTCACCAACTTGAGGACTTTCACCTTCGGAACCTCTTCCCTTCATTAAGGGCTGATTTCCAGGTGAAATGGGAGGGGAGACCGACGGTTCTGGGATCTGTCCCTCCTAGAGGTGAGCACCCAGCGCTGTCCTGCCCCTGTGTGGCTCTGTCGATGAGTGTGTCTGGGTAAAGGGGTGACTTTGGGGAAAATAAGGAGCATCCTCAAACTGGCACAAGACAAGAGTTCTTGACGTGAGGAGGAGGCAGGCTGTTACAGACTGAAGATGGAAGGAGAATTGTTCAGACTTTGAATCCCTACTTTTTTCTTTCTTTCTTTCTTCCCTAGTTGTCAGAACTGAGATTTTATTCAATTGGAAAATGTATGAACAATTAAATTAGATGGTGAGAAGTTTTGGGGCTGAGGGGGAGGTACTTGGATTTGGCTCTGATCACTGTGGACCACAATGCCATTATGTTCATTCTGGGGGTGAGGGGCGGGGCAGAGGAGCTCAGGCGGCCTCCCTGCCCGCGCCCAGAGGTCTCCCCCACACCCCAGCTACTGGGTCTTGCTCTGAAGCCTGAATTTCCCTGCTCCTGGTCCTCAGTTCACCACTTTCAAGGTCATTTCTCCCGCTGCTGTTGTTGAGCTCTAGGTCTGCTCCAGTTCTTCAGTGGGCAGAGCCACTGAGCCCCCCCCACCTGAATTCCTCCTCTCTCGCTCCCCCAAGTCACCTGCCCCCGCCTCTGCCTGCCAATCACTACGACCATTGTCTCCACCTCTGTCTGAGGTCTGCCTCCACCCGTTGCCTCAATTTTCATCTCTGGTTTTAGAAAAGGCAGAGGAACCAGAGATCAAATTGCCAACAAATGCTGGATCATCAAAAAAGCAAGAGAGTTCCAGAAAAACATCTATTTCTGCTTTATTGACTATGCCAAAGCCTTTGACTGTGTGGATCACAATAAACTGTGGAAAATTCGGAAAGAGATGGGCATACCAGACCACCTGACCTGCCTCTTGAGAAACCTATATGCAGGTCAGGAAACAACAGTTACAACTGAACATGGAACAACAGACTGGTTCCAAATAGGAAAAGGAGTACGTCAAGGCTGTATATTGTCACCCTGCTTATTTAACTTATATGCAGAGTACATCATGAGAAATGCTAGGCTGGAAGAAGCACAGGCTGAAATCAAGATTTCCGGGAGAAATATCAATAACCTCAGATATGCAAATGACACCACCCTATGGCAGAAAGTGAAGAGGAACTGAGGAGCTTCTTGATGAAAGTGAAAGAGCAGAGTGAAAAAACTGGCTTAAAGCTCAACATTCAGAAAACGAAGATCAGGATCATGGCACCTGGTCCCATCACTTTATGGCAAATAGATGGGGAAACAATGGAAACAGAGACAGACTTTATTTTCTTGGGCTCCAAAATCACTGCAGATGATGACTGCAGCCATGAAATTAAAAGACCCTTGCTCCTTGGAAGAAAAGCTATGATCAACCTAGATAGCATATTAAAAAGCAGAGACATTAGTTTGCCAATAAAGGTCTGTCTAGTCAAGCCTATGGTTTTTCCAGTGGTCATGTATGGATGTGAGAGTTGGACTGTGAGGAAAGCTGGGTGCTGAAGAATTGATGCTTTTGAACTGTGGTGTTGGAGAAGACTCTTGAGAGTCCCTTGGACAGCAAGGAGATCAAACCAGTCGATCCTAAAGGAAATCACTCCTGAATATTCATTGGAAGGACTGATGCTGAAGCTGAAACTGCAATACTTTGGCCACCCGATATGAAGAACTGACTCATTGGAAAAGACCCTGATGCTGGAAACAATTGAAGGCAGGAGGAGAAGGGGACGACAGAGGATGAGATGGTTGGATGGCATCACTGACTTGATGGACATGAGTTTGAGTAAATTCTGAGAGTTGGTGATGGACAGGGAAGCCTGGCATGCTGCAGTCCATGGGGTCTCAAAGAGTTGGACATGACTGAGTGACTGAACTGAACTGCAGAAGCTGGGTTTGTCATCCTTTTCTCAAATCCAAGAGTGGAGGGAGCAGGCAAGGAGGGTGCGTGAAGGATCAGGGCTGTGTACAGGGGTGTGCACATGCTTACAAGGGGCAGCAGGGCCCAACCCTGCCCTCAGGACAATCTCCCACAAGTCAGCTGCTTAGGTCTCCACTGCTAAGTGGAGGCTCCGGCCCCATGCGGGCTGGTTTGTTGAGGTCAGCTTGGCCTCTGGGAGCAGCTGGACTGTCTCTCCACCTTCGAGGATGGAGGGACATGGATGGGGGTGTGACCTCAAAAATTTCAACTTAGGGCTGCAGTTTCCACCCCACCCCCCCCACTCCCCCACTTTTCCTCTTTCTTCTCCAGGTAGGTTCCAGGTACAAGACTACAGGAGGCATTTGATGTTGATGTTTGGTCATGCTCTGAGTGAGGTTGGTGGTAGGGGGCGGGGGTTTGCTGAGTACCAGACAGGCACTGGAGCCTTCCAAGGGCCAACCACGGGCACTACCATGAGGCCCCATGCCCTACCACGTGCAATGTGGCACCCGCTCTATAGGACTGCTGCACCCTGGATGCCTCCCCAGGATGGCTGCCAGGTGTTGGGCTGTTTGGCCCAGTGCCTCTTGCAGGCCCAGGATGCAAGCCTAGGAGGAAACCCAGGAAGGGCTCCTGCTGATAAATCACCGCCAAGTGCACGGCTGGGCCCCCACCCTCAGTGACGTAGCCAAAGGCCAGGGGCATCGATGACAGCCCCCAGCCTCCCAGTGTCCATCCTCCCGGGGCCACTGAATCTGGACCCAGGATGCCCAGGCCGCTGTCACACCACTTGCCCACAGCCTCAGCTGCACACAACCTGCCTTGGCCCCACTGAGCCCCTAAATCTTCTCTTGGATTGGTGGTCTCACTGAGGAAGGGTGCTGGGAGAGTTGGGAGGACCACTGTCTCAGGTCCCAAAGGATGCCATCACAACCTGGGGTGTCCTAAAACAACAGACAGCCATTCTCTTATAGTTCCGGAGTTCTGCTACGGCCTGCCTTGTGTCCCCTCAAAGTTCTCACGTGGAAGCCCTTACCCCCCAGGCGATGGTATGTGAAGACGGGGCTTTGTGGAATTCAGGTTCAGATGCGGTCCTGAGAGTGGGGCCCTCGTAATGGGATTAGTGCCCTTTTAAGGAGGGTTGCCAGAGAGCGTGCTGCCTGTCGCTCTTTCTGCCATGTGCTGGCCACAGTGAAACGGCAGCAGTCTGCCAGCCGGGAAGAGGGCCCACAGCAGAACCCAACCGGGCCAGTACACTAAGCTCAGACTTCCAGTCTCCGGAACCGTGATGAAGTTGATTTCTGTTGTTTGAGCCACCCAGTCTGTTGTGCTTTGTTACGACAGCCGGAGCTGAATAAGACAAGGCCAGAAGTCCAAAATCAAGGTGTTGGCAGGCTGGTTCCCCCGGATGCCTGAGGAAGGACAGGCTCCACAGCGCACTCCTGGCTTGTAGAGGCGGCCGCAGCCCTTGCTGTTTCCTGGCTGGTGGCAGCATAACTACAGCCTCTGCCCCTGTCTTCAGTGACCTTCTCCTCTGCCCCATCTGTGTCGTCTCCTTTTATGTCTCATAAAAAAACGCCTGTCATTGAATTTAGGACAATCTGATCACAAGATCTTTAATTCAATTTCATCTGCAAAGATCCTATTTCCTTTTTTCTTATGTTACAATATTTGGATACACTCCATTTTTGTGCTGCACTGTACTGTCGCTCAGTCATGTCCAACTCTATGATGCCACATGGACCGTAGCCTCCCAGGCTCCTCTGTCCTTGGGATTTTTCAGGCAAGAATACTGGAGTGGGTTGCCATTTCCTCCTCCAGCGTTCTTCCTGACCCAGGAATCAAATTCACATTTCCTGTGTCTCCTGCACTGCCGGCAGATTCTTTACCCATTGAGCCATCAGGGAAGCCTCTTTATATTTGGCTATATTTCATTTCATTCATTCATTTTGGAAACTGAAAACAATGGGAGATTGAGGGTAACTTGAAGATTATTTCCAACCAGTATCTGTGTCTTGCAGTATCTTTACTTCCCATTTCTTTATAAATTTTTTGCAAATAATAGTCATTTTTGACCCATATCCAGCCTACATAGCTTTTCACTGATTCCTAACTTAAGACAACTGAAACTTATAATCATGTGATAGTATAAATTTTAAAATTATAGTTTGTACACGTTGACAATCAAGATAGTCTGAAGTACAAAAATTGTCCTTTAGAAGAATTACCTTTTTAAAATATTAGACCTGCTAGTTAACCTACAAAAAAAAAAAAACAAGTTTCAGGAGTCTTTCAAATAGCTTTTGTAGATGTCTGCTGCTAGTAAACATATGCATGTTTCTAGAAGATTTTTCCCCCTCCCCAGCCTATTTGTGACATTCAACAGAACTGTTTACATGAAAGTATCTTTAAAAATAAACACTTTGAGGGTATTTATGTACTCTTAACAGGGTGTGTTATTTCCCTTTGTTTCAGATATGAATTTCTGAAACTGCACAAACTTCTGAATTTAAGCTCTATGAGGCATAGTACACACCTCCAATTTACAAATAAAGGGATTCTCTGTGGGTTGGAAATGCCATGTCATGCAAAGAGGGAAAATCCTCTGTAAACAGGTCCACTGTAATATGTTAAGTGAGTCATGAGACAGCTGCTTGCCTTGAAAGATCCTATTTCTAAAGAATGTGACATTGACAGGTAGCAGAGGTTCGGATTTCGGGGGGCCACCATTCAACCCACCATTGAGCACTAATCAAGAAGATATGGGAGTGAGCGGCCGCGGGCAAAGGAGTCCTCCCAGGAAGCCCGGGGGAGCCAGGAGTGGCGGGAGCACACGGAGCCCAACCCCTGACATCTCCCAGAGCAGATTCAGCGCTCAGCCCTGCCCTCAAGCCCGAGACCCCAGCCTGGAGAGAGTTACAGAGCAGCGGAGCCAACGCAAGGTCTCCTCCTCCCGCTGTGGCTGGGGCATCCGACCCCCAGGGAGAGAGCTGAGCCTGTGACCTCCAGCCTCTCTCCACCCCAAAGCATGGAGCTGCTGGCACTTGGGGAGCTTTTTAAATACACAGGAAGCCTTGGGAGGAGGCCCTGGTGGAGGCCAGAGCCCTCGGTCAATCAGGTCAGTGTCCCCTGTGGGGTCAGGAGTACCAGGGCAGGCCTCGGGGGAAAGTGGGGGACAGCCTCCATCCCCTTGGCCTCTGGCAGCTGAGTCAGCAAGAGGAACAAGACCCGGTGCAGGGCAGGGAGGCCAGCTGGTGAGAGGAGGGAGGCTTTGGCTTCAATGTCGATCCTTTTTGTGGACATGAAGCTTAATGGCCCACAAAACACTCTTACCTCTTCTAGCCCCTCAATCCTCATCAGGTCCCGTGGGGTGGAGGTTACTGTTACTCTTGTTTCCATTGCACATGTGGGGAAACTGAGGCTGGGAGAGGAGCGTGTCAGAAGGGTCTCAGCAATTAAAAGCTGCTGAGCTGCTACACAGCAACAGAAACCATTCACAAAATGAAAAGGCCGCCTACTGAACTGAAAGAAATATTTGCAAATCATATATCTGAAAAGGGGGTAATATCCAAAAAATATAAAGAACTCATACAATAGCAAAAAAAAAAAATCCCATTTTAAAACAGGCAGAGGACCTGACTACACATTTTTCCAAAGAAGACATACAGATGGCTTACAGTCACAGGAAAAGATGTTTAACATCACTAACCATCGGGAAATGAAAATCGAAATCACAGTGAGGCATTACCTCACACCTGTTAGAATGGATATTATCAAACAGATAAGAAATAACAAGTTTTAGAGAGAATGTGGAGAAAAGGGAACCCTCCTACATTGTTGGTGAGAATGTAAATTGGTGCAGCCCCTATGGAGAACAGTATGGAGGTTTCCTTAAAAACTAAAAATAGAGCTACCCTATGATCCAGCAATCCCACTCCTAGGCATGTATCTGGAAAAAATTCTAATTTAAAAAGATTTGTAGCAGCACTATTTACAATAGCCAAGACATGGAAGCAACCTAAATGTCCATCGACCGATGAGTTGATAAAGAAGATAAATATATATCTCTATATACACATACGCACAATGGAATACTACTCAGCCATTAAAAATGAAATAATGCCCTTTGCAGCAACATGGATAGACCTAGAGATTATTATACTAAGTGAAGTAAGTCAGGCAAAGACAAATATTGAATTATTTCATTTATATATGGAATCTACAAATTATTATAATAATTTAAAAATCCAAAGTCAAGCTCATAGATACAGGGAGTAGATTGGTGATTGCCAGAGGCGAAGACTGGAGGGGAGAGGAACGAAATGGGTGAAGGGAACCAAAAGGTACAAAGTTTCAGCTATAAAATAAGTCAGTCCTGGGGATGCCATGTACAGCACGGTGACTAGAGTAAATAATACCCTACATCTTACAAGTTCTCATCACAGGAAAAAAAAATTTTTGTGACTATATAAGGTGACAAATGTTAACTAGACTTACTGTGGTCATTGTTTTGCAGTGTAAACAAGTATCAAATCATTATGTTGTGAGCCTGAAACTAACATACTGCTACATGTAATCTACACCATGATTTTTAAATTTTCTTTTAAAAATATATAAAAAAGAACATTTACTTATTATTTTGACCACATCCCATAGCATACAGAACTTCCCCAATCAAGAATCAAACCCATGCCCCTGCACTGAGAGTTCGGACTCTTAACCACTGGACCACCAGGGAAGCCCTATACCTCTATTTAAAAAAAAAAATTAAAAAGGAGAGCTGCTTAGTGCCATTCAGAATTGGACTCTGGAACAGGAAAAGGACTTTAGTGGAAATCTGATGAAATCTGTATAAAGCCTATCATTTAGTTAATAGTATTATACCCATCTTAGCTGCTTAGTTTGGATAAACGTACCATGGCTGCTGTGTCAATAGTGAGGGAAGCTGAGAGAAAGGCATGTGGGAACTCTTTGTACTGTTACAACGATCTAATTGCTTGTGTCTTTCCCAAATCATCTGTTGACGTTCTAATGCCCAATATGAAGGTGTCGGGGAATCAGGTTCTTGGGAGGTACTTAGTCATGAGGGTGGAGCTCCCATGAATGATATTGATGCCCTCATTAAAGAGGCACCAGAGAACTAGCTCACCCCTTCCACAAGGTAAAGACACAGCAAAAGTCTGCAGTTGGATCCTTCTCCCCAGGACCCAAACCTGCCAGCACCCTCATCTTGGACTTCCATCCTCCAGAACTGTGAAAAATACGTTTCTATTGTTCATAAGTCACCCAGTCTATGCTATTCTGTGAAAGCAGCCCAAACAGACAAAGACTACTTACTGCCTTTATAAACTTTCTGTAAATCTAAAATTATTCCCTAGTAAGCATTGTTAAAAAGCAGAGCTGGGGGGCTTCCCTGGTGGCTCAGTGATAAAGAGTCCATCTGCCAATACAGGAGACACAGGTTTGACCCCTGAACTCGGAAGATCCCACGTGCTGCAGAGCAACTAAGCCTGAGTGTCACAACTCTCGCGCCTGAGCCTGAGAAGCCGGGAGCCGCAGCGGCTGAAACCTGGGCCCCGAGAGCCCGTACTCCACAACAAGAGAGGCGACTGCAATGAGAAGCTGGTGCCTCCCAACTACAGAGTAGCCCCTGATTGCTGCAACTAGAGAAAGAGTCCACGCAGCAGTGAAGACCCAGGACAGCCAAAAGATAAAATAATTTTTTAAAATAGCAGAGCTGGGAAGGGAGGACTCAGTTGAGTTCAGTCATTCAATTGTGTCCAACTGTTTGCAACCCCATGGACTGCAACATGCCAGGCCTCCCTGTCCATCATCAACTCCCGGAGTTTACTCAGACTCATGTCCATCAAGTTGGTGATACCATCCAACCACCTCATCCTCTGTCGTCCCCTTCTCCTCCCACCTTCAATCTTTCCCAGCATCAGGGTCTTTTCCAATGAGTCAGTTCTTTGCATCAAGTGGCCAAAGTATTGGATTTTCCGCTTCAGCATCAGTCCTTCCAATGAATATTCAGGACTGTTTTCCTTTAGTATGGATGAGGTGAAGTCACTCAGTCGTGTCCGACTCTTTGCGACCCCATGGACTGTAACCTACTAGGCTTGTCCATGGGATTCTCCAGGCAAGAATACTGGAGTGGATTGCCATTTCCTTCTCCAAGGGATCTTCCCGATCCAGGGATCGAACCCAGGTCTCCCGCATTGGAAGCAGATGCTTTAACCTCTGAGCCACCAGATAATTAAAAGAAAAAACCAGAAGTGGTATTTGACTTCTTTCAACTCAAGTTCAGGATCCTTTCCACATTCTTCTGCAGTTGCTATCGACAAGGATGTGAAGCAATTGAAACCCTTGTGCATTGTTACGGAGAATATGAAATACTGCAGTATAGAAACCAGTTTGGTGGTTCCCCCCAAAAAAAGCTAAACAGAATTACCATGTAATCCAGCAATTCTACTTCAAGGCATAAACCAACGGAATTTAAACCAGGGACTTGAACAGGCACTTGTACACCAATGTTTATAGCAGTATTATTCATGACAGTCAAAAGGTGGAAACAAGCCAAGTGTCCACCAGTGGATAAATGAAGAAAGTGTGATACATATATGCAATGGAATAGTACTCAGCCCTAAAAAGGCAAGAAATTCTGACACACGTTACAGTAGAGATAAACCTTGAAAACATTAGGCTGAGATTAGCCAAATGCAAAAGGACAAATGCTAAATGATGCCACTGAAATGAGATATCTAGAGTAGTCAGATTCATAGAGACAGGAAGTAGAATGTGGTTACCAGAGGGGGAGGGAGGGGCAAGTTATTGCTTCCTGGGTACAATTTATTTAGTTTGGGATGATAAATAAGTTCTGGAAATAGAGAGTGGTGATGGTCACATAACCTTGTCAGTGTACTTAATGCTGTTAGACTGCATACTTAAAGATGATTAAAATGATACATTTCATGCTGTGTGTATTTTGCCACAATAATAAGTGATGATTTTTTTCATCACAAACTGCTCCTTTCTTATCCTTGACATATAGTCCCTGAGTGAGGATAGGGTGAAATGGGGCCTAGAGAGAGAAACTAGCTGCCTCCTGGGGGAGATGAACCGCCTCGCTCTCTCCACACCTAACCTTAGGGAGCCTGACTCCCTCCTCCAACCAGGCCCCCACATATTTCCCCTCAGGATGGGAAATCGCCCCACTTTACAGTTAAACCCACTTTGGGGCAAGTAGCCCACCCACCACCCAGAGAGCCCACAAGAGTGAAGAGAGATCGCTTGTCTCTTCCAGGCCCTTGGGCACCTCCTCCTCCTCAAATCCTTCTCACCTATCTGTCAGGACGTGAAGGCCCTGCTAAGGTACTTCATAAAATGTTTTAGCCAGAAAAATAAACCTCATGAACAACTTTATTTTTTGAACATCAGTTTAATGTAGTGTTTCCCATTCTCCTTTCTGTAGCCCTTTGCTATCTATCACTTATCACTTCACTTTGCTTTCTTGTATATCTGTTTCATGTCAACTCCTAGCTTGGAATCTTCCCCAAAGTCAAACATTGTATTTTATTTGTGTTTGTATCCTCAGGTATTAGGTAGGTGAAGTCGCTCAGTCGTGTCCGACTCTTTGCGACCCCATGGACTGTAGCCTACCAGGCTCCTCCGTCCATGGGATTCTCCAGGCAAGTATGCTGGAGTGGGTTGCCATTTCCTTCTCCAGAGGATCTTCCCGACCCAGGGATCGAACCCAGGTCTCCCGCATTGGAGGCAGACGCTTTAACCTCTGAGCCACCAGGGAAGCCCCTCCTCAGGTATTAGGTAGGTGCTAAACAACAACAACAGCAAAATGCACTGAATAAATGATGAAAGAAGCATATGGGTGGTGAGTCAAGCCAACTCAATTGTCTTTAGATCCTCGTGTTCTCTCACTGGTATCCTGCCTTGGTGTCATTCGTTCAAATGCCTATGGCCTCAGCTATGTCATCTGAATGCCTCATCCACCACGTTGCTTACATGACCATGTAAGGCTTTCAACCTGAGAATATGCATGATCCTAGGAAAAGCTGGTCAGCGGGCACTTCTTACACACATAGGACACCTACTCCCACGGTGACCGACATGCACAAAACTTCCCTTTCTATAAAGACCCATCTAAAGGCCTTTGCCTCCAGAAATCTTCTCTGTTGCTGGCAGCTTCTTTGGCTTCTCCTGATCTCACCTTATTGGGCCTGATGACCTACTGTGGGGCTTCCCAGGTGGCGCTAGTGGTAAAGAACCTGGCTGCCAACGCAGGAGACGTAAGAAACTTGGATTCAGTCTTTGGGTCAGGAAGATCCCCTGGAGGAAGGCATGGCAACCCACTCCAGTATTCTTGCCTGGAGAATCCCATGGACAGAGGAGCTGGTGGGCTGCAGTCCACAGGGTCGCAAAGAGCTGGACACGACTGAAGCGACTTAGCACACACATGCGCACGACCTCTTGTGATGTGTGCTTCACTAGTTACTCTAGAGATGTAAGTCATCTGTCCTCAATAAAACTGTCCCTACTGGAAGAAGATGGCCAGTTCCTGCTACTCATACTTCCTGAGGGACCTTGGGCAAGCGATGTAACCCTTCTGAGTCTCACAGCAAGCAGCGTGGACAGTGGCATCACCCAGGTTGCTGGGGAAGGTGCTCCATCAGCGACACCCTCCAGAGCAAAGATTATGTCCTAAACTGCTTTGTACCCTCCACCAGGCCCAGGAGATGGCTGAGCATCTATTAAAGTGAAGTCACTCAGTCGTGTCCGACTCTTTGCGACCCGTGGACTGTAGCCCACCAAGCTCCTCTGTCCATGGGATTCTCCAGGCAAGAATACTGGAGTGGGTTGCCATTTCCTTCTCCAGGGGATCTTCCCAACCCAGGGATCGAACCCAGGTCTCCTGCATTGCAGGCAGACGCTTTAACCTCTGCACCACCAGGGAAGCCGTGTCCATAAATATTGGTTGACTTTTCCTCCACTACATTTTTTAAATTGAGATATAATTCACATACCATAAAGCCTACTATTTGAAAATATCCATTTCAGTGGGTTTTAGTATACAAGGCTATGCAACTATCACCACTATATAATTCCAAATTTTCATCACCCTATCTCCAATACATTTTTTAAAAGCTTTGTTTTGGCTTTTAATAAATCAAAGTACACTTTGACTACATCTCAGTCAATATAATTATTCTATTTTATAATCACTAGTAGTATTTACTAGGTGTCAGACCGTGTTCTGTGTATTTATAAAAAATAAACCCTATGTGGGAAGTTTCATATCCACATCAGCATCATCCCATGTTATGTGACGGGAAACAGATACATGAAAAGGATAGGACTCTTTCCGAAGAACACACAGCGAGCAGCGGTAGAGCTGGGACGCGAGCCCCGGGTCTGTGCTCCTTACCACCCCTGCTGCCTCTTGACCGGAGCATTACGATTTAACAACCAAGCACCCAGAAAATAAGCAAACATATAACCTTAAGCTTTAAGAGCCCATTTTCTTCCTCCTTTTTAACAATCAGTCACCCTTGGCTGTGATTTTTTTTTTCTTTTCTAAAAGCAATTGAAGAGCCCACCACCGGCCCTTGGCTCAGCTCTGTAAGAGACCAAAAAACCAAGAAGCCCTGGTACTTGTCCTCTAGGAGTGAAGAGCATGGACCAACAGTACAGGGAGAAGGTGATATACAAACATGGGCATTCACACAAGGGAGAGTGTGGCCACTGGTGACGGCAGAAAGCTGGGACTTACTGTTCCAAAAGAATCGGTAGTAATGAAATAGTTCTGGGAAGACCAGAGGGGTTGTTTTCTTTATTGAAGATGAAATTCAGATTTCTTTACATAGGTTGAGTTTGGTTATGAATTGGGCAAATATTCTTTCACTTTAAACTCTATTATTTCATTCTCAGGCAGCTAAAAACACATTGATCTCAGTTTACCTTAACAATGCTACCTCCCACATTTAAATTACCTATACACTGTCATTTATAGAGGCTATTTTTAGGTAACAGTACACATTTTATTTGACAGAAAGAATGTTGCTGAAAAATAGTGTGTAGATTCAATTTAGGAAATTCAAGTGTGTTTTTTTTAATGTACAGTACTAGGAAGCTTTCTATTGGAAAAGTCCTATAAAGAATCCTTTATAAATCAAGAAGTCCTTTGAAATTATATACACAATTACTTGCTAATTTTCTTTCTAAGCTCTGGTTACTATATATACCAGGTGTTTTTATTTAAGACACACCTGTATTTTGACTACTTTGTAATCTATACTTTGTGGTTGGGCTCAGTTGTGTCCGGCTCTTTGCAACCCATGGACTGTAGCCCGCCAGGCTCCTCTGTCCATGGGATTCTCCAGGAAAGAACACTTGTCATTTCCACCTCCAGGGGATCTTTCCAACCCAGGGATCCAATCTACGTCTCTCGTGTCTCGTGCCTTGGCAAGCAGATTCTTTACCGCTGTACCACTTGGGAAGCCCTCTATATTTTGTAGCTCTTTGCAAAATGAAATTGCACGTCTAAGTTCAAAAGTCTGTACTCAACTGACATCTCTGCTAGACGTTGAGTCTCATGAATTCTCAGGCACTTAGAAGTGATTGTTAACTCAGATTTGTTGCCCACATATGAGGTCCTAAGGCATTTTTATAAGCAAAGTTCTCATAAGTGGGAAACCCTGGATTATTTAGGACCTGAAGAACATTCCAGCCTGGTCTAAGGTAATTGTTTATAAAACATTTTAAATATACACACACACACTCACATACAAATCTTGTAACTTAGGAGAAATTCCTTTCAGAAAAGTATACATCATCAATAATAATTTTATTGTATTGTGATAAATTTTGGCTTGGTGGGCTATTTAGGGGGAGGGTAATTAAATGGCACTTTATGGGTAAACCTGCTGCTGCTGCTAAGTCGCTTCAGTCATGTCCGACTCTGTGCGACCCCATAGACAGCAGCCCACCAGGCTCCGCCATCCCTGGGATTCTCCAGGCAAGAACACTGGAGTGGGTTGCCATTTCCTTCTCCAATGCAGGAAAGTGAAATGGGAAAATGAAGTCTCTCAGTTGTATCCAACTCTTAGCGACCCCATGGAAACCTAGAGAAATACTATTTTAGTTAAATAAACTGGGCGGCAGCTCCCTCTTGTGGTGGAAAATAAGTACTGCAGCCACTGAATTGCAATGTGAGAAAACACCCCTGAGGCTTCCTAGCACCTGCCAATGCAGGAGACGCAAGTTCGATCCCTGGGTCAGGAAGATGTCCTGGAAAAGGAAATGGCCATCCACTCCAGTGTTCTTGCCTGGAGAATCCCATAGACAGAGGAGACTGGCGGGCTACGGTCCATGGGGTCGCACACAGTTGGACATGACTGAAGGGACTGAGAATACGCGTACAGGGATCGCGGGACACCAGGGTGATCACACAGTTGCTGCCCCCACGATGCTCACATAGTTTGGTCCATTTAGATGTCACCTTTCTCATAACGCTTCTGCCGGTCCCCCGTCACCTCTGTCTCCTCTGAACTGCTCCCTGTTTCCCCACCCCGCTCCTGAGATTGCTTCATCTCATGCCTCTCCGCCATGGTCCTCTCTTTATTGCAACTGGTCATTTTCTTGTCTTACTGCCCTACTGGGTTGTAACCTCTTGGAAGGCAGAGGCCACATCTGATCTACACCTAGTTTTCCCACAGCCCCTCATTCCACATTTGCCCCGTTAGTCTTCAAATACATATTTGTTCAATTGAAATTAGAAGGCAACAGAGCTAATTAAAAACAGATTGCAGTGGAGAAGCTATTTCAGGTTCTTTCTACATATAACTCAAGAACAGAGATGCCGTGCTGTGCGTAGTTGCTCAGTCGTGTCCGACTCTTTGAGACCCCATGGACTGTAGCCCACCTGGCTCCTCTGTCCATGGAACTCTCCAGGCAAGAATACTGGAGTGGGTTGCCATGCCCTCCTCCAGGGGATCTTCCCCAATCCAGGAATCAGACCCAGGTCTCCCGCATTGCAGGTGGATACTTCACCGTCTGAGCCACCAGGGAAGCCCCCAAACATAGCAGATAGCATTTTGTGGCTGCCAAAATGCATGCTGAATTTCTCATCGATTTATATGGTATGATAAGGACATCAGTGGGAGGTAAGATCTGTTCTATCCTAGAATCCATGATGTCAGGACACCACGGGCTCCTACACCCTGGCTCTATCACCTTCCCGCCTGTCATGAAAGGGTACTGCAGCACATGGGTGTTCCCATGGGTACCACGTCAGGCACCTGACCGTGAACCCTGGCTCAGGCCCGGCCACCTGCGGTGCCCAAGGTTCAAACCAGTGGTTCCCAGACTCTGAGATTTCAGGTGTAAGAGTAAAATGTTTTAAAGAAATTGTTTCCAAGGACTGATATGAGGCTGCTAACATTTGCTTACTATGAACAATTTTAAAATCATTTATTATGACCTTCATTTTATGGGGAAAAAAAAGAAATTTTAACACCAAAAGGTAGGAAGGGCATAATCCCGGAATAAATAAGCTTTTTTTTTTTTTCCTACTGAGTACATTTAACTCTAGATCTGGGCCGCACACTTGAATCCAGACACTGGGCAAAGAAGGGAGGGCAGCCACGACGGCACAGCGGGCTCTCGCCTTCTGCCCGTGCTTCTTCTTTCTCGGCTGCAGAGTTTTTCATTATTCCCTCACTCACGCTTGCCTTGTCACACGTGAGAATGAGCAAGAAGTCACACCCCTGGGGAACAGGAGCTCAAGTGGAAACGAGCTGATGCCGAAACCCGAGTGAGGGGATTGCAGAACAAAAAGAAAGTCTGAATGCAATGGAGGAGAAAGGTGGGTGAAAGATGGGCGTCAGGTGTGTGCCCTTGGCTCCACCCTCCGCTTTCTTGCTCCCGTTTCTCGGTCCCAGTGTGTGGTTTGGTTAGCTGACTTGTAGGGGAATGCCTGGGGCAGCCTTGTGTGGGTTACGGGGAGGAAGGGGAAAGAGAGAAGAAGGACTTGACCCCACTTGCTGGAAGCAAATTTCTCTCCTCTCCCAACCGGGAGGTAAAAACAGCCGAGTAAGAATTCGCAGCTCGCAAGCGCTCTGCTTTCTCGAAAGGCTTTCAGATAGTTCCTTCATCCCCACACAAGCAAGCCATCTGATCTCAGGAGGAGCTGACAGTGGAAATCTCTCCCTCCCACACCAGGATTCATCTAGGAAAGGGGAAGGGCTCAGCTGCTCCTCTCACACCCAGAATAAGGGGATGTGTATGTGTATGTGTGTGCACAGGGGCTTAACCCAGACTGAATGTCTGTGGGCCGTCAGGCGAAATAAACCTATTGCTTGTATCCGCCACATCATTCCTTACATTACGTTCACTATACCACCCTCTCCCAAAGAGGGAGAGGGCCCCTCGCCGAGGGGTCAATGGGGATGATGGCCCACCGAGGCAAGGCCCCAGCCAAGAGAGGCCAGCCTCCCCAGACACTATCTGCGACAACGACAGCCTCGGGGCTTTCATTAGTCCCGGCTCCGCAGAGTCCCAGGACATGCCTGCCTCTAACAAGCAGGTGTCCCTCGGAGTCAGACAGGACTAAGATGGGGCCCTGGCCTTGGCCGTCGGACAGCCTCCGGCCCTCTCCTTCCATAGCACAGCCCGCTCACCAGTGCCTGCAGCTCCCAGTGTGTAGGAGGCCGTGGTTCATCTCCCTTGCTTCTAAACCTCTTTTAGCTAAAAAAAAAACCACCAAAACTTCCCTGGTGGCTCAGAGGATAAAGTGTCTGCCCGCAATGCGGGAGACCCGGGTTTGATCCCTGGGTTGGGAAGATCCCCTGGAGAAGGAAAGGGCAACCCACTCCAGTATTCTTGCCTGGAGAATCCCATGGACAGAGGAGCCTGGTGGGCTACAGTCCACGGGGTCGCAAAGAGTCGGGCATGACTGAGCGACTTCCCTTTCTTTCCTCTTTAGCTAAAAACAAAAACAAAAACCCACGGCAAATGAAAGAAAGCAAAAGCAAACAGACCTGCTAATCTCCTCTGAACATTCTGGTAAATAACCCAACATGCCGACATGTCAGGATGGAGATAAACACCTGAAACTTTACCCTAGTTACCAGTAACCACCTCCATGCCTTTGGGCCTTTGCAAGTGCAACTCAGCACCTCACTCTGAGCTTTTCAAACCCCTCTTCATCTTTCCCTCAAAGGCTCATTCTGTCCTTCATCTTGCAAACCTCCAAGCTCTGAAAGGGTCTCAGGTCGTCTCCATTCCTTCCTCAAGAGATCTTACATCTTCCCTCCAGTTTCCCCGAGCCTTCCATCACTGCCGCCATTCCCCTCACCCTCTTCTGGTTTCGCTTCCCTTTTCTCCTAAGGCCGGCTCCGAAACAACCCCAGTGGCTACTGGGAGAAAAGAAACGATGCAACAGGACGTTTCTAAGAGGCACTCCCTCTTATGACATCGTCTGGTTGATCACTTAACTCTCTGTGACCCGAGGCTCTTAAACAAGAGTTGCCAGATAAGGTACAGTCACTGCTGCTGCTAAGTCACTTCAGTCGTGTCCGACTCTGTGCGACCCCATAGACAGCAGCCTACCAGGCTCCCCCGTCGCTGGGATTCTCCAGGCAAGAACACTGGAGTGGGTTGCCATTTCCTTCTCCAATGCATGAAAGTGAAAAGTGAAAGTGAAGTCACTCAGCCGTGTCCGACTCAGTGACTCCATGGACTGCAGCCTTCCAGGCTCCTCTGTCCATGGGATTTTCCAGGCAAGAGTACTGGAGTGGGGTGCCATTGCCTTCTCCGAAGGTGCAGTATAACCAGTTAAATCTGAATTTCAGATAAAAAACATTTTTTTTTTTTTTTTTAGTGTAAGCACATTCCAGGCAGTATTTCAGACCCTGTGTTATAATGAGATTTCTTTCATGCCATGATTCCTATTCCTCTGGCAGAACTTGAGCTGTGTTCATTCAAGATGGAGTCACAGTGGCCAACATGAACTTCCTTATTAGGAACATCTGGGGTAGGACTGTGGTGTCTTAGTGTGATAAATTAAGACTGTTACTTTAGATAAGGAAATTGTTTAGTAATGTGCTCAGGAAAACTACTGGAACGAAGGAGCAACTGGTAGGGACAGGAACACCCGGGGCTCAGCCTTACTCCCCTCTGGCAGACTCCGCAACATGGGACCGCCGAGTCTGGTGACTTGAAGGCTCTTTGCTGGAGGACCTAGCTCCATGCTGTTGAGAGCTGATCCAGGGGCACCAGAGGCCCAATTGGAGCGGAGTGTGACTTCTCGTTCACACTTCTCACTAGACCCCTTGCTGGACCAGAGGCTACTGCCCTTGTTAGACACCTTCCCAAGCTTCTCCTGGGACTGGTTTATGACCTACCCTCTTTTTCTCCCTACTTTGATAACCTGTGTTTCATGCTAATGGTGTGCAATAAACCCAGTGATTCATGAATTGAATCTTGGCTACATTTTCTTTATCTCTAACCCCATAATTCTCACCTGGCCTTACCGCTGGGCATTGTGACACACCTTTCTTTGCTAAATCTGGCGATCCTTCTTAAGTAGATGTAATGATAGAAATGATATACCGTTCATGGAGCTCCTAGGATTGCTCTTTAAGCAGAACATATATGTCGCTTTGTCGGGGAACTGCCGCCAGGCCAGGCTCCTGGGGAATTGCTAACAGTTCCCTGTTCACACTCTCAGGCGTTTCACTTTGGATACTTAAAAGCGAGTTCCATTTTCATTCCCATGACAACGCAACACAAGAACATTTTATTACCTTCATTATGCAGACAAGTCGGTTGATTTTCAGGAGAAAGAAACAATTAGCCTAATGTCACACAGAAAGCAAGAAGTGGCAGTGGCAGCACTGTGGCCAGTCTTGCCCACTCAAAGCCTTCCGGGGGCAGACACCGCCCCCTCAGGAGGAAGGCCGTGGAGCTGGTGCAAACGGAAGTCCCAGCTTCCACAGGGCCCACGCCCTTGACTAGTCACGGTCCCTTCTGGACTTGGAATCAAACCTGTGCCCACTTTCAGAAGACCTAAATGTACATTTCTCCAAAGAAGACATATGGGTGGCCAATAGACACGTGAAAAGATGCTCAATATCGCTAACAGAGAAATGCAAATCAAAACCACAACGAGGCATCAGTTCACAGCGGTCAGAATGGCCGTCATCAATAAGACCACAGATAAATGCCGGAGAGGGTGTGGAGAAGAGGGAACCCTCCTAGATGGTTGGCAGAAATGTAAATCGGTGCCACCACCACAGAAAACAGTATGGAGGTTCTTTAAAACCAGAAACTACCATATGATCCAGCAACCCCACCTCTGGGCCTGTATCTGGAAAAACATTCTAATTTGCAAAGATACATTCACCCTAATGTTCGCAGCCGCACTGTTTATAATAGCAGAGACGTGGAAGCAACCTTCAAGTCCATCGAAAGATGAATGGATAAAAGATGATGTGGTGTATACATATGAGGGTGTGGAGAAGAGGGAACCCTCCTAGATGGTTGGCAGAAATGTAAATCGGTGCCACCACCACAGAAAACAGTATGGAGGTTCTTTAAAACCAGAAACTACCATATGATCCAGCAACCCCACCTCTGGGCCTGTATCTGGAAAAACATTCTAATTTGCAAAGATACATTCACCCTAATGTTCGCAGCCGCACTGTTTATAATAGCAGAGACGTGGAAGCAACCTTCAAGTCCATCGAAAGATGAATGGATAAAAGATGATGTGGTGTATACATACACACACACACACACACACACACACACCATGGAATATCATTCAGTCATAAAAAAGAATGAAATAATGTCGTTTGCAGCAATCTGGATGAACCTAGAGGTTATCATACTAAGAGAAGTAAGTCAGAAAGAGAAAGACAAATATACATTACTTACATGTGAGATCTAGAGAAAATGATACTGATGAGCTTATTTACAAAACAGAAACAGACTCACAGACATAGAAACCAAACATGATTATCAAAGGAAGAAAAGCGGGGAGGGATAAGTTAGGTGTTTGGGATACACACTACTGTATATAAAATAGGTAAAGAGTAAGAATTTACTGTATAGCACAGGGAACTATATTCAATATTTTGTAGTAATCTGTAACAGAAAAGAATCTGAAAAATAATGTAAATGTATGTATAACTGAATCATTTTGCTGTACACCAGAAGTAAACATAATATTATAAATCTACTATATTTCAATAAAATAAAAAACATACCAAAAAAAAAAAACCCTTCATTGCACAAGATTCTTCGCCTGGCAATGAGATCCCACCACCAAATTAACCGCAGAGATGAAAAGTTCTCACTAACCTTCAAGAAGCCAGCTGGGTTTTCAGGAGGCTGTTCATTCCTTAAAGGGACACGCTTCTCGTGGTGACACCAGAGTCATTGGGAGGAACTGTGATCATAGGGTGCTAGAGGCAATAATGAGAACCTGGAGTGACGTTGTTGTCTTTCCTTCAGTCCTAACAGAGCAGATTAGCTGGCCCAGGACCGATATGAGGGGATGGGTCTCCTCGCTGGTCACCACGCTCATACCTTCGATTCTCTTCCATCCTTTATCCACAGGTACACCTAGCACATGCATTCGTTATGTGGAGGCAAAACGCTCCTCAAACTTAGGCTCCTTAGACCCTCCAGAAGCTTGCTGGTGAGCTAGACAGATGAGGTCCTACCCCATGGCGCTTAGAGGCCAGAGGGAGAAGTCAGACAGGTCTACTCACCTGGGCCAGCCTGCCCTCTCTCGTTTCTTTGCTTGGTAGGGAGTGGGTCCTGTCATCCCTGGTACCAAGGGAATTCCTGCACCTGTTGGTTGGGCAGCAAGAGGCAACAAGCTCCAGAGGGTCGGGGGCACCCTTGAGCCTACAGCGTGGACTCTGCTCAGTAGGCGCCTATGGATAAAGCTGAGCGCTAGCCTCAGCTGCACATCTTACTCAGCATCCCTGAGAGCTAGGTACAGTCACTGATCCAACTTTATTAGAAAGGGCGCTGAGCCTTGGAGCAGAGAGGTAGATGTCCAGGCCGCACAGGCAGACTTTGCTCTGGATGAGGGAAGTCGGGACGCGAACTTGGCAGTCTGGCTCCTGCTGAACCACGGCGCCAGGTGCAAGGCTCTTGGGGACAGGGGCGGCCGGAGGGCGGAGCCGCAGAGGCTCTTGGGCAGGGGCGGGGGCGGCTGCGGCAGGCTGAAGAGCAGAGCGGCAAATCCTGAAGGGCACTTACACAGGTGCCATCCTCGACACTTGGCACAGATTACACCGTTTAACCACCATCTCGGCCCTGTGAGCCAGGATTTTACAGATGACAAAAGGAGATGGGAGATTAAGGAACCTGCCCCAATGACAGTGACAGATGCATCCGCGCTTCTACATTCTTGCATTAATGTGCATGAGAATCACCTGGGGGACCTGGTTAAACTCAGTAGGTCTGGGGTTGGGCCCCAAACTTCGTATTGCTCAGGAGCTCCCACTTGATGCTAATGCTGCTGACCCGCGGGGCAGCTTTATAATATTAAATACTTTGCTGTTTGGTAGTTCATCTGCCTTTTTATCCTCAATTAAACTTCTCCAAATGGTTCAGTTCAGTTCAGTTCAGTTGCTCAGTCGTGTCCGACTCTTTGCGACCCCATGATTCGCAGCACGCCAGGCCTCCCTGTTCATCACCATCTCTCGGAGATCATTCAGACTCACATCCATCGAGTCAGTGATGCCATCCAGCCATCTCATCCTCGGTCATCCCCTTCTCCTCCTGCCCCCAATCCCTCCC
>SJYT01010898.1:6685-37564 GCA_006410635.1 Cephalophus harveyi | reverse complement strand
GGCGGGGCTGGGCAGCGCGGCTCGGCGCCGGGTGGGCGCGGGCGGGGGCCGGGGGAACGTCGGGGCTGCGTCCGCTGCGGGCGGGGGCGCGGGCGCGCGGTCTCCGGAGGGGCGCGACTCGGGCCCAGCGGATCGCGCGTCCTCCGGGTGCCGGCGGGTGGGGGAAGAAGGGGCCGCGGGCCGGTGGGCTCCGGACGCGGGCGTTTTCAGGGCTGGGCGCGCTGCTGGGCTCTGTCGAGCCTGGGGCCGCCCAGGGGTCTCGCCCCGCGCTCGCGCCGTAGGTACCCGCTGCAGGGCTTCGCGGGATGCGCTGGGGCGCGACTCCCCCTACTGCTTCCAGCCCCAGCTCAGGCGGATGGGGGCTTTCGGGCATCCCCGGGGCCAGTTTCTGCTCTGGAGCCGCCTCGCCTTCTTCGCTAGGGAATTGTGCCCATCCCGCAATTCAGCTTCCCCAACTCTTCCCGCCGGGTGCCCCAGACTGCTGCTAGCGCCCCGGGCGCGCGTTCGATGTGTGCGGCGACCTTAGAGGACTTCCAATCCGTGTCAGCGCTTTTCTCCCGGGGCCTCTCCCGAACTTTCCGGTCAGCTTCGCTGCAGTCTCACTCCCTCTGTTTTTTCTTTAAAAAAAAAAGAGAACAGTTAAAGTTGCAAGGGTAAGTAAAAGAAACCAGCTGACCCAATCACGGTGACCCAAATCTTCAGTTCGTGGTTAGACTTTGAACCTTTTGAGATTAACAAAGGGTGTGTCTGTGAGGAACCGAGCCTGGTTAGATCCTCTGGTCCTGCTGGATCCCGGAGTAATACATATTCCTTCCTGGGCTCCTGACTTTATCTCAGTTCTCTGGGATGCGTCTCAGGGTGTCAGCAATAACTGGATGGACTTGGTCCCTCTTTCTGAAAAGTGTGTGCCACTGTTGTCTCTTGGATGGTCGCTGGACCGCTGGCCGTGGCTAGTCGCAGACTTAAGGCCGTGCAGCCACGGAGCCCTGGACAGAGTCCCGCCCGTGGTGGGTTTTCTTTTGCCAGTTTCCCAACACAGTTCCAAAACAATACTGTAGCTTCAGTTTGAGTCATTGGCATATTTTTCCCTTTCAAAAATGCCTTTTTCTGTAACGGATAAAATAACTGCAAAGAATTTTCATTAGGCCTTCAGTGTGTGTGTGCTCAATTGTGGCCTTTGCTTTGCAGCCCTATGGACTGTAGCTGGCCAGGCTCTTCTGTCCATGGAATTTTCTGGACACGAATTCTTGAGTGGGTTGCCATTCCCTTCTCCAGGATATCTTCCGGGCCTAGGGATTGAACCTACCTCTCCTGCATTGGCAGGCAGATTCTTTATTTACCACTAGCGTCACCTGGGAAGCTCTAACCCTTCTTTAGGGTGCCTATAACTCTGCTTTCCACTCTTGCTGTGTATCTTTACCTGCCTGATATCCCCTGGTTGAGTCTCTCAGGGACTAAATCCTCAGCCACTTGTTGAGTGGAATTGTGCAGACTAGACTCTGCAGATGTTGTTAAAATCATCTTCTTCCTTGGGACCTACCCAACCTTTGCCATCGCTTTGGTTCCCTGAGCAGCACCTAAACTCTTAGGTTTGTGTGATACAGAACAGAAAGATTTGTAAGCAAGTTAAGATCAGATTCTGATACATTTAGAGACAATGGGGTTACTTCCAGGGGTGGAGATTCATGCCTTCTTTCCCTTGTTTGTTCATTTCACCAATTAAATGTCTACTGTGTGTTCAACCACTTTCTGGTTGCTTAGGCATATCATGGGCTTTCCTGGTGCCTCAGATGGTAAAGAATTCACCTGCAATGAGGGAGACATGGGTTCGATCCCTGGGTTGAGAAGATCTCCTGGAGAAGGGAATGGCGACCCACTCCAGTATTCTGGCCTGGAGAATTCCATGGACAGAGGAGCCTGGCAGGCTACAGTCCATGGGATCACAAAAGAGTCGGACAAGACTGAGCGACTTTCACTTTCACTTTAGGCATATCATGCATGTTAGGTGTGCCTTGAGCCTCACTTATCTCATCCAAGAATTGGGGTTGATAATCTTTGCTCTTCCTCCATCTCTTGGTGTGAGGATCAAGTGGAATAATGACAGTGACGTGTGAAACAGCAGAAAGCAGCACAGCACAGGGCAGTGACGAGAAGGCGAGGTGCCTGTACCTTTTAAACGTACTGTCTTGCACTGTCTCAGTTGCCCAGGCCAGGGATGAGCCCGCTTTTGGGGGAAATATTTCTTATTTGGTCTGTGTCACTGCCTTAAATATTTCGGGATGGTCCTCACTATGGCTGTAATTCTAGGAACATATCGGGTTTTTACATTGCACATCAGGAGAACACAATTAAACCAAAGTGCCTTTTTGTTGTTGTTGCTGTAACGCCTTCACTTTTAAGCATCTATTGTTTGGAATCCTGTTTCCCAGCCATCATCTTCCTGAAGCCCACCCTCCCATGAGGTCTACCAGATTCCTCATGATTTTCATACAGAGGTTTCTCTACCACTGTGCCCCAGCAATCCACAATTATGCTATAGTGCTGGAAGGTTGGAGAAGGCAATGGCAACTCACTCCAGTACTCTTGCATGGAAAATGCCATAGACGGAGGTGCCTGGTGGGCTGCCATCTATGGGATCGCACAGAGTCGGACACGACTGACACAACTTAGCAGCAGCAGCAGCTGGAAGGTTTGATGGGCCTGGTGAATAAGCAGGACCCGCATATGTGAATCAAGTCACAGTTGAAAACAAGCAAGATGCTCATTTGGCACTAAGAGTTCCTTTTGGGGATCACTGTTGTGTTCTATGTCAGGGGAAGAAGAGACCTGACTCAGAAGGAGGTGAAATTTGGCCCTGAATGCTTACCTTCTGGTGGAGATGACATACGGGTTTGAACAGCAGGAATGCAGGGCAGAATTTGGTAAATAAGATGAAAAAAAGGTACAGATCAAATACAGGGAGTGTAGAGGAGAATGAAATTACTTCCAGCTGGAGGGAGTCAGTCTCCCCTCATTTGTCCATCTAACAAATATTTAAAGTGTCTGCCATGTACCAGGCCTGGGGAGATTCGTGGGCATGTGTACACTGTGTTCCATCTTCCTTGCTCCAGTCAAGGAAACGTGCAGCTGTCTCCTCCCTGGAAGAAATAAACACTTTCTTACCCGCTTCATTGCCCAGCCCAACATCTATCAATTGTTCCTTACCGTGTAGAGATTGCAATCAGGTTAAAATAATTAACTCTGTCTCTTGTATACTTTGGAATAATAAAAACTCTGAGGCTCAACAGTTCCCCAGAAGAGCTTCAATTAGTTGAGTAATGCTTTGCCATCTAGCACACTTTAACCAGTACTGAAGTATTCGGTCCTTAGTCAAGAGTGTGACTTCTAGAGTCTTGATTCTGTAAGACTGGGGTGAGGCCCAGGAATCTATTTTGAAAGCCCCCCCCAGGTGGTACTGATGTCATATCATACCACCTGCAAAATTCTGTAAAGGTGAAAGCATGGGCCAGGACGTCAGGCCGAGCTTCCAGTCCCAGCTCTGTCTTTTACATGTCCTGCAACTTATGCTTCTTTATCTTTAGTATCAGAGTAACCGTCTCTGCCTTTGGGGTGTGCTGAGGGTCGGATGATGTCATGGATGTTCATCACTTGGCAGATTATCCAGGACAGTGCTGCTGCTAGGTATCTGTGGGTCTTTATTAGTAGCAGTGTTAGCTTGTGTAGAACACTGGGTTGGTATTCTCCTTTCCATATGGAAATGCAAAAAGAGCCTCAACACAGGAACTGCTTTTTGTATAAATTACCGTGTAATAATCCCTCAGCCGCCTGTAGTCAACTGAGCGTTTCACAGTGATCACCTCATGGATTCTCTTCATAGCTGCGGAGGAGGGATGTTACAGAGGAGAATGTCAGTATGGGCGGAAGGGGGGCTGCCAGCCTGTGGCATCTGCTTAGCCACTCGAGCTGCTCCCCGAGATGCCCAGGGCAGCTAAGGTGGGGGGCCGCAGTGGGGCAGGAGGAGAGTGCTGCCTCCTGCCACTTTGGCACCGGGAAGTACCAGGGTCACGTTTTGCGGTGGCCGGTCACCCAGTGGTCACTGTCCACGTGGGATGAGCAGGGGCTCTGCCTGCTCCAGGCCGAGTGCTTTGGTCCCGGGTACAGCGCCCGCGCCCACAGGTGGGGTAGCACCGCTCTCCTGTTCTGTGGTGGCCAAGCCTGCTCGGCGTCGCGGGCTTCAGGTCAGGCATCCGTACTTGGGCAGAAGTAAAAAGTAATTGACTTTGCTAATAATCAGTAAAAGAACATAGCTAAAGTAAGTAAACAGGCACCACAATCATCTACAATTTTCATCAGTTCAGAAGTTTCAGAAACATGGTTCACATTGTAAAACCATGTTGCTGTGATGTTGCATGAGTAGTCATCCCTCGGTATCCGAGGAGGAGTGGTCCAGGACCTCCTGTGGAGACCAAAGTCTGCAGGCATGGAGGGATGACTGTAACTTTTTTTTTTTTTTAATATTTATTTTACTTTACAATACCATATTGGTTTTGCCATACATTGACATGAATCCACCATGGGTGTATACGAGCTCCCAATCCTGAATCCCCCTGACTGTAACATTTTAGTATTGCCTACTAGCCACCAGTGGAGAAGGAAATGGCAACCCATTCCAGTGTTCTTGCTTGGAACATCCCAGGGACGGGGGAGCCTGGTGGGCTGCCATCTATGGGGTCACATAGAGTCGGACACGACTGAAGCGACTTAGCAGCAGCGGCACTAGCCACTAGGCTTCCCTGGTGGCTCAGATCGTAAAGAATCTGCCTGCAGTGCAGGAGACCTGGCTTCAATCCCTGGGTTGGGAAGATCCCCTGGAGGAGGCATGGCAACGCACTCCAGCATTCTTGCCTGGAGAATCCCATGGACTGAGGAGCCTGGTGGGCTACAGTCCATAGGGTCACAAGAGTCAAACACAACTTAGCGACTAAACCACCCAAAAGAAGAATTAGCTAAAATAAACGGGGACGGGGGACACGATCACCGACGAATTTTAGTGGTTTCGATGAACATGGTTCACATTGTGAAAACATGCTGAAATGCTTAACAAAAGCTGAGATGCTCTTCTAAAGTTTGTTTCTTCCTCTTCTTGGTAAATTCTAATGGCTGCTTGGGCCTCACCTGTGTCTCAGAATCCACTTTATTCTGTTTGGAATCATTTGCATGTGCTTTTTTTCTTTTTCCTTGTTAGATTGGAAACTCTCTCGAGACAATAAATTAAAAAAACTTAAAAAAATTCTCTCAGAAATAGTAGGTTCTCAATTAACATTTGTTGAGTGGCAGTTTATTTGTACCACTCTGGTTGTGAGATTTGAAGTGAGTGAATTTTTTTATGAAGGCTAAGTAGATCTTGATGTTGCTTTCTGAAGATGCTGGGGAACAAGTTTCATTTCATTCTAAGAGTGATTTCATCCTTCACCATGATTGATCTGTGTACAACATTACTTTTTATCACATACATAATTATCTTGAAATGCTGTTTATCTGTATATCTTCCAAGCTGAATAATAACAATGATCCTAATAATAAAGAAATGAGATTGTGGTCTGGTGGGGAATATGGGAATTATTATTGTAGAATTTAAGAAGTAACATTTCCTGATCTAATACCTGTATGTGGTTCACTTCCACATTAGTGAGATTTTGGACTCTCCCACCCACCGGTTTTTCCATCTTTTTCTTTTTTTTTTCTTTTACGTCACTTGCAATGTGAAACTTGAGAAAGGAGTATAAGCAGAATTGAAGGACACTAGCCTCTCCCCAGACTGCCACAGATTCTTTTGTATTTGGAAGATAAATAGTTCTCTTAGGTAAGAGCTGTCTGCAGGAGGAAGGAAATTGTGAATAAAATGGAAAATTGAGGCCCAAATAGTTTCCTGAGCCAGAGGAGTCAATTACAGTTTTAAATAATAGTTTTTTATAATTTCTATTTTTCTTAAGGCAACACACATCTACATATGTTTCTGTATATTTATGTTGTTGTTGTTCACTCGCTCAGTCGTGTCCGACTCTGCAACCCCATGGACTGCAGTGTGCCAGGCTTCCCTGTCCTTCACCATCTTCTGGAGCTTGCTCAACCCCATGTCCATTGAGTTGGTGATGCCATCCAGCCATCTCGTCCTCTGTCGTCCCCTTCTCCTCCTGCCTTCAGTCTTTCCCAGCATCAGGTGGCCAATTTTTTTTTTCTAATGAGTCAGCTCTTCACATCAGGTGGCCAAAGTATTAAACTTTCAGCTTCAGCGTCAGTCCTTCTAATGAATATTCAGGATTGAATATCTATGCACGTTGACATTATTTAAATTTAATTTTCTCTCATAGAGAGTACTTGATTACCTTAAATATTGTGTATGTAGTGTGTACACCTTACCTCACTGTAACAGCTAAACACAGTTTGATTACTTTCCTCCTGTTCTCCCTCCTCCACTCCCCTTATTGGAGACTGTGTTTTATGGATATTTACATTTTGATTGCCTGATTTTTTTAGTATTTCTTGGACATA
The DNA here is from genome assembly GCA_006410635.1 of Cephalophus harveyi. Taxonomy (NCBI): domain Eukaryota; kingdom Metazoa; phylum Chordata; class Mammalia; order Artiodactyla; family Bovidae; genus Cephalophus; species Cephalophus harveyi. Next base: position 31,012 of record SJYT01010898.1, on the reverse strand, counting down.
TTGCTACTATGTTGTCAGTAGCTGCATGGCTTTTTACTGTTGGGTGAATATATATGCCTGTTCACTGACCATCTTCCCAGCTGTTAGCTCTTGCTAATGATGCCCAGACAACTCGTCCACTGAGTCAAGTTAAAGAACCAGCCAATTCAGTGACAGCATCAGTATAATTATAAAACAGACCAAATGAGCAGTTAGTTGAATTTCTTGCTCTTCAACTACTTGTGTGTCACCCAGCCCATTTCTGAAACTTCCCAAGCATTTTTCTATAGACATAAGCAGGAGATAAGATCTCTTGACTGAAGATTTAGGCCTGGGAAGGACCAAGAAAGAAATCTGGCTACATCATAGAATGATGTCATTTTAAAGTGTTGAATATGTTAACAAATAATATTTCAGGAAACTGGGAAACTTTTTTTCCCTTAGGCATAGGGGAATAGATTTTGAAAGCAGAGAACCTTTAGACTTTGGAGAATATCTTGAGAAAACGTGTACCCTAGCTGTTTTTTTCAGAAAATGTAAACAGTGAGATCAGTGTCTTAACCACAATAGCCTTGTGTTTGGGGGATGGATATTTAAAGAGTGGAGGCAGTCAGATCAGCCCAAGATAAAAGGGCAAAAACATGGGCTGTTCTTGAAGAGGCTTATATAATGTAAGCAGAACATATATGTGCTGTAGGAGGGACTTTCAGGAAAGACTAGGGTGATGGATGGGGAGAAAAGGGGCAGGGCAGGAAGGATAAAAGACAAAACCAGTTATCTTTCCCAAGCCCCAGAAGGCAGGCTGAGGGACACTAAGTTGAGTTTTCAGATGGCACTGAAATTTCTAAATCAAAAATTGAGTAACTAGAAAAAGGCAAAAGAGTTGAGGTCTTTTTAAAGAAGATCTTTCAAAAGTAGTAATTTACTTTAGCTGTGCCTTTTCCTATCTATTAAAGCCAGAATTTGATTGCCATGCATGTTTAAAACTAAACAGGGGTCCCCAACCTCTACTTTCCTTGTAGCTCAGCTGGTAAAGAATCTGCCTGTAATTCGGGAGACCTGGGTTTGATGCCTGGGTTGGGAAGATCCCCTGGAGAAGGGAAAGGCTACCCACTCTAGTATTCTGGCCTAGAGAATTCCATGGACTATATAGTCCATGGGGTCGCAAAGAGTCAGGGACATGACTGAGCGACTTTTACTTTCACTTTTTCCCCAACCTCTGGAGTCTAATGCCTAATGATCTGAGGTGTAGCTGATGTAATAATGATAGAAATAAAGTGCACAATAAATGTAAAGCACTTGAATCATCCCCAGATCATCTCCTACCCGCCAGTCTGTGGAAAAATTGTCTTCCACAAAACTGGTCTCTGGTACCGGAAAGGTTGAGGATTGATGGTAAGATACAACCCAAGGCATCAGTTTAGATAATCTTCAGATTTTGTGGGTAAAATTCCACATTGTTCTTTTCCCTAGAGTTTTAGCACTGTTTAAAAAAAAAGGAAAAAAGCCTTACATGTTATTTGAGACAAAATAAAAAGTTAGATCATTGTTAACTTTGCGTGATACTTTACAAAGCTGTTGGAGCTAGAACCTTATTAATTAAATATTGTAAACCTTCCCCCTTAATCTTCTCCCTTTGATGAGGAATTGGGAGAACAAAAAGAAAAAACAATTCTCAAGTTGATTAAAGGGCTGTACAGGAGTCGTTATGGCATTATTTTCACGTAGCATTCCTTTCTGTACAGGATTATTGTATACATCATCTCTGCTGTGATGCAACATGTCCCTTTTGTCAACTACCAAGCCAGGTGCTCAGTCTTTATAATTCGGTCTTTGCTTCCTTGTTTTTGCTGAAAATATGTTTCTTATCACTTAAAAAAATAAATTATAGCTTTTACCTTGTTGAGATTTTTAAAGTATTATGTGCTTGACATAAATAAGACAAATGAGAAAGCAGTATATAAAGACAAAGTTTGTAAGTTTTCTCCTATGTCTCTCAAATCTAACCACTCGAGGTAATTGATATTATCAATTTGGGATATGCCCTTCTTTTTCTCTTTGCTTATAAAACTATATACATATATGTGTAAATATATCTTTCTATTAAGAAAAAAACATTATACACATTAGGCTACATGATTTTTAAATTATGGTATAATTGACATATAACATTGTATAAGTTTGAGGTATTCGATGCATTGATTTGATTTACTCATGTATTGTAATATATTACCACCATAAGTTCGCTAATACCTCCATCATGTCATGAAATTATTATCTTTTTTTAGTGTTGAAATCATTTAAGATCTAGTCTCTTAGCAACTTTCAAATATTTAAAGAAATGTTAACTGTAATCACAATCCTGTTCATTAGATCCCTAGAATTTACTCATCTTCCCACTGCAACCTTATAACCTTTAACCACCATGCCACAGTTCTCTTACTCCCGCCCCCCAGCAGCCCTGGTAACCATCATTCTACTCCATTTCTACAAGTTTAGCTTTTTTCAGTTTCTACAAATAAGTGAGATGATACAGTATCTGTCTTTTTTGGAGTTGTTTCACTTAGCATAATGCCTTCAAGATTCATCCATGTTTTCACAAATGGAAGGATTTCCTTCTCTCTCTTGGCTGAATAATATTCCAGTTACGTGCGTCTGAAACAGAGATTGTCCTTATCCATTCATCCATTGATGGACACTTGTTTCCTTATATTGGCTTTTGTAAAGAATGCTACTATAAACATAGAGGTGAAGATATCTTTTTGCTATCCACAAGAGTTTTTTTCACATAACAGAACATTACAGACATTCCCTCCAAATTAAAAATTCATTTATATTATGGCTGATTAATATTCCATAATTTAACCATTCAAATTGTTTCAAGTTTTGTGCTACTATACTTCTTTCCTGTACATCCGTGTGTTCTGAACAGAAGCTTTGATTTCTGTCAGAGTCCCTAAAGTGGTATTACTTGCTAAAGTGAAAGTGAAGTCGCTCAGTCGTATCCAACTCTTGGCGACCCCATGGACAGTAGCCTGCACCAGGCTCCTCCATCCATGGGATTTTCTAGGCAAGAGTACTGGAGTGGGTTGCCGTTTCCTTCTCCAGGGAATCTTCCCGACCCTGGGATCGAACCCAGGTCTCCCTCATTGTAGACAGACGCTTTACCGTCTGAGCCACCAGGGAAGTCCTTACTTGCTAAAAGCTGTAGTAATTCAGTCTTACTAAAACTATTTGAAAATATCTGCTTCCCCACATCCTGCCAATGTAATTCATTTTAGAAGTATAAACTTTATAATCTTTTTTTCCTGTTTTGTTTCACATTATTTCTTTCGGGAGCACTTGTCACTTAAAAAAAAAAAATTCCATTCATTTGAATTATTCATGCCCTCTCTTTTCCTGAAGTTTCTAAGGTGCATATGGTCTGTCTTCTAGACCCGGAGAAGAGAAGCTTCAGCCTAAACTCACCGAGCTTAATTGTTCTGTATCGAAATGAAACAAAACACTTGATATCTGCATATAACAAAGTAAATATAGATCTTTTGATTCCAGTTTTCTCTTTTTGAAATATGTAAGAAATTGTCTCAGGAGCTATAAAATGTTTTAACAGGAAAAAATGGAAACTTATAAAATGCAAAGATGGGAAATTTTAAAGGAGTTTTAAGCTTGCACAACTAACTGTGTTTCCCTCTTGACTCTTAAAGTCTGAAAACAAGCATTCTTTGAGAGCATTAGTTATAAGTTATGCTGAATTACATCAAGAGGAAAAAGTGAATCACGGCAGATAGGAATTTAGACCTGGAGTGTGAGTGAAAGCCCCTGCTCTTGTGCTCCTGCTTGTTTTTCTGGGAGGTGAGGCTCGATTCCACTGCTCCTGTCCTTGTAGTTGCTGAGTTCATTATAAAATTATTTGTATATAACTCCAGCAGTACATTGACTAATCAGAAACAGCTGTACAACTGGATTCGTTTATATGAACAGAATAGCTAAATCAATCCGCAAAATTTCTTGTATTCGATGAGGTCGGGCCAACATTGTGTAGCCCAGAATAATAACAGTGCTTTGTAACTAACCTGACACAGATGGCAAAAAGATTGTGTCTGGGCAGCAGACGTTGGAACTGAAAATTAAGAAACCTTGCGAGCCCTTGATGTCTGCCATAATAAATTGTTGCTGTCTTTTTAATGTGAGTGTTTTAAAGGCTAGGAAACTTCACGAAGGGACGTCCTGTTTAGGAAAGAACACATCTGAATTGGACCCTCTGAGAGCTGTGTCTCCTGAATGAGGTGGAATTGTCCAGATCAGTGTCCCCGGAAAGATAAGTTTGTACTTCCTGCCAAACTGTCAGGGCCAAAAGAAGTCAAGGGCCTCGTGCTGGGAAATGACCAGAGACCAGCTGGGCTCACTGGCGTGTCGACCTGGAGGGAGCCTCGCTGCCTTAGGGAGAAGCACATGGTCCCCAGTGAGGCTGAGGCTGGAGTCTTGGCATAACACAGCCAGAGGAATTCCTCAGAATGTGTGCCTTTGCAGAGCCCAAAGGTCCACCAGAGCTGAGTGAGCTCAAAGAATGCAACCTCGTCCGTATGCTTCTCACAGTTAGTCTTAAGGCGGACTTCAGTGCAGTCAGGTGTGAGGTCTGATGAGAACAGAAAGATCTCTAGACCCTGAGTCTGCAGGGCTGGCCCAGTCCTACAGGACTCTGAACGCTCCACCTCTCAAAAACACAGGTCTTTCTCAAGGCCAGAAATCCGCCGGCCCCCAACTTGCCAGAGTCCTAAGGCCGGACTGGGTTCTGGGCACCTGCTTGACCTCGGTAGGGAAATGCATTAGGTTTTAGCCAAAGTGACAGTGAGGGAAGGTGGTGCCTGGGGGAAAGTGGGCACTGATCGCAGTTTGGGGGTTTGCAAACACTCATCTTCTTGGGGCTCCCATATGCTGTTGCCTGAGGGCCTGGGTCCCTACTGCCCTACCTTCACTTTCACTCTGCCCCTGTTCTGGGATGTCCCTCAATCCTCAGAGATAGACTCTTGAATGTCAAGTCACTTCCGTGTTAAGACCTGATATCAACTAGCTTAATTACTTAATTGCTTTTGCACTGAATCCTCTGCTAAAGGTAGAGTAATAAAGTGAAAAGAGCTGTAGGAGCCCTGCTGCTGCTGCTGCTGAGTCGCTTCAGTCGTGTCCGACTCTGTGCGACCCCATAGACGGCAGCCCACCAGGCTCCCCCGTCCCTGGGATTCTCCAGGCAAGAACACTGGAGTGGGCTGCCATGGAGCCATAGACTAGGCGTTTACCACTTGTTTTATAATCCCAGCTTTGTTGCCTAGTCATCGTATGACCTTGACAGCAATAAAGCCCTGTGCAAAGAGTCAAGGAATTTGTAAGAATGGGGAGAAGGGTGAGGCTAGGATGTCTGCAATGCCTGTGATGGGCACACACCTGACGTCTCCAGATAAGGTGCTTCTAAACAGTGCAGTTGTTAACAGTTTAACTCATCAGTTGGAAAGTCGGTTTAAGTCTGAAACGTTATTTTACCTATTTTTGACTAAGCATTTGATAAATAAGGGAGAGAAATAGATGTCATATTTCTCATTAGCTAAAATAGGCTGGCTGTATTATGTGTAACTCATAGGGTTCTTCATTTATACTTGAAGTTTATTTTATTCTTAGAAAAAGACCATTAGATTATCTTGTAATGTTATTTGTGGGAGTGAGATATGAGCCAGATAAGTCCAGGTGTGTCTGGTAGATCTTGTTTTTCTTAAATCCAGTGAAAATCACACTAGCTCACGTGTGCCTATACTCATCCATTATACGCACCTTATTCTGTATTAGTGCACACATGGCCCTAACCCTGAAACCACGTGTCCTCACCATCTGCCACCCACAGGTGCATGTACACACACACACACGTCTTTGGCTTACCCCTTTTAAAGAACGCTTCAGAGAGAACCAGGAAGTACTGATTCTAAGCGTTGCTGGGAAAACACGTATTGCTGAGTTTTGTATACATCATCAGCCTTTGCAACTTCTCAGAAGGCAGAGGCTACTGCTCAGTCATGTGCCCTTTGTATAGTCTCAGACCAAGCATCGTATGCAGGCGAATGTAAGTGTGTGCTTCAGGTGTGCCCTTTGATGGTGGGGATTCCCCAGCGGGTGGGGGAAAAATGCCCATGTGGGGCTTTGCCTTGGGAGTTCTGCAGTGGCCATTGACTGGCGGTTGTGACCACTGCTGGCGGAGTCTTTTGTTTGTGTTTCTTACTCCTGGTCTGAGGAGCAACACATTGCTGTTTTGGCTCAGAGGCAGATCATCTTGGATGGCACCCAAGAAACTGCACACTGCTCTTGCTTCTTGAGATTGGTGCTGACATTCCAGGGCCTTCAGTTGTGTGGGGAAAGATCCTGGACCGACACACTGGTAAATGGGGCCCCTGTGAACTTTTTGCTCTACAGAGAGGTTAGACAAACTTGTCTACTTGGGAGAGCTTCCCTGGTGGCTGAGCAGTAAAGAATCCACCAGCAATGCAGGAGCCTCGGGAGACACGAGTTCGATCCCTGGATCAGAAAGATCCCCTGGAGGAGGAAATGGCAACCCACTCCAGTATTCTTGCCTGAAGAATCCCACGGATAGAGGAGCCTGGCGGGCTACAGTCCATAGGATCACAAGGAGTTGGATGCGACTGAAGTGACTTAGCATGCACCCATGAGCCCGTACACATCTGCCTGGGAAGCCAGACCTTAGTACTGGTGCCTGAGGGAGCCCAACCACCATTTGCAGATAAGGTTGTGACGAGGAGAAGAAACTTTCTGAGTGCTAACCCAGATGCCCACGGGAAGATGGAGGCCTAGTAAATCTTCCCCTTTGTCCCTTTCAGCTCTAGCCTTAGCAATACCGAGGGAGAGAGGAAGTGGGAGGAAGTTCTGGTGGTGGAGAGAGTGCAGAGGTCAGCAGTGACCGCAGGAGAGGATCTGCTGGTTCTGAGCTAAAGGGAGAAGAAGCCCCGGCAGTGGGAGTGAAGGGACATGGATCCTGAGCTTGGATCTCTTCAGGGTGAGAAGCTTCCCGACCTAAGACAGTTGCTGGGTGGGGGCCCTGGCAGTGCAGGGAAACATGGGGAGCTGGAGAAGGCTGTGGCTGCCCTTAGAAAGAAGTCATTAGGAAGCAGAAACAACGGGCTGCCTGCCTTCTCTTGTTCACTCACAGAAGTCAGGAATGAATTATTCTGCTTCTGATTTCTAGTAATGATGCTCGGACAAGCAGTAAATAATAATAGCATCTAATAACATAGATATCGCTTAGTACGTGCCAGGTAATGTTCTTAGTGCTCTGAATTAACTCACTGAGTCCACACAGCCACCCCGTGAGGCAGGCACTATTATCTTCATTTTACAGATGAGGAATTTGAGGTTAGCCAGCTTGCCCAAGTTCACATGGCTAACGTGACAGAGGCAAGAGTCCGTCCAGTCCGTTTGGCTTCAGAGCCTGTGCTGAGCCACGATACCCACTTACCTCTTCAATAAAGGAGATTCGATAGTAAAGGACCTAGGTGGCCCCAGTTTTCTTCATGCAGATGGATGACCACTGATACAGTGTTCTGGGGAAGTAACCTGGACTTCCTGTTTCTCTGCATACTTCTGGGTTAGTGTCACCAATGCATGGCAAAAAGGACAGCCAGGAAAAATAAAGACCAACAGCTGAGCCATCAGCAGAAAGATCTGCTCTTTGCATGGTGTTCGGAGTCCCACCTTAACTTTACTCTAAATCACCCAACTTAATACCTGACACCCATCACCGCCATACATTCTCAGTGACCCCTAAGAATTCAGCGGTCTCTAGTGAGGAAGAAAATCTTCCCAGAGTGTCACAAATGCTGCCTAGTATCAGTGACTAGTGACACGATGGTCTTAAGAATAATTGAATGATGTTCAGCCCGTGGGGAAAGAGTATAATATTCAACTATAAAATGCAGCAGCTCATTCCAATGTTAGATATGGGAAGCCAAGTGAAGATGAAGACCATTTTGCCTAACTTTCCATTAGAATGAGAACCTCAGAGAAGTTACTTTCTCAAGGCCAGTGGCTAGTTGGTAAGAGAGTTGAGACAAGAACCCAGGTCTGGACCCAAGTTCCAGTCCAGTTCTCTCTCCTCTGGCTGAGATTGCATACAATATTCTGTAAATGATTTTCTTGGCAAATTACAGATGAAACATAGAATGGTCTGTTTCTTTGTGAGGCAGGGCCAAGGTTAGCATTGCCTTACAGATGGAAGGGATGCAGCTGGACACCTCCTTCAGGTACAGCGCGCAGTAAACCCAGGTGAGGAGAAGGCCAGGCAGGCTCCCAGGCGCAGCTGCTCCTGGGGAGTTTGCAGGGCCGAGCCTTTGCTTTCTAGGTGGTCCCCAGCGCCCTCTGCTCAAGGCAGTTGTTTGGAGGTAAAGGAATCACACTGACTCGGTTTATAGCAGAGTTCTGTGAGGGCATGAGGGAGAAGAGGAAATGGTCCCTTTTCTGTCCATAATGAAGACTGTTTTTCAAAGCCCTGCGGCTGTCAGGCGGCCAGACCTTAGCCAAGCTCTGGCCTGATTGGCCTTGGAGCCTGAGAGGCCTGCTGCTGCAGGGTGCTGACTCCACTGGTGGGATGGAGAACTTTAGCCCTTCCTGGAAGAGGCTCCAGCAGCCTGCGGACGCCAACCTGGGGAGCCCTGTGTATTACCAGCAGCTGGGCAGTCCTGTCCCTGTCTGCAGCCGTAACCACAGGGCTCAACCACAGGGCTCAACAGACATTTCTGCGGACAGGGACGACTCCAGGTCACCTTTGTACTGCAGAGCAGTGACCTGGGGATCTCCACAGGCAGGAATGCAGAGGGGGAAGTAAGATAAAGACAGAAACCCCCTAGAAGGGCATCCAGAGCTCCCTTCCCCACCTCTGGGCTATAGTCCTTCAACGTAAGCCCAGACTGGGCTGGAAGGTGAAATTCCTATGTGTGTGTGAGTCGACCCCATGGACTGTAGCCCGCCAGGCTCCTCTGTCCATGAGATTCTCCAGACAAGAATACTGGAGTGGGTTGCTACTTCCTCCTCCAGGGGATCTTCCCGACCCAGGGATCAAACCCACATCTCCTGCATCGCCAGGTGGATTCTTTACCGCTGAGCCACCAGGCGGTGATTTCAGTCCTGGTCGGTGTGCTCACACCCTCAGCAAAAGCATCTGGGGAAAACTGAGGGCTGTTGTCCACAGCCCCTGCGGAGACCTGGTGCAGCAGCTCTCCCAGGTCCCCTCCTCGTGGAGGCCAAGGGGCAGGCTGCCTTATTCCCTCCCCTCCCTTCAGGCCCTGCAGCGCTGTCGGCTCCGCCGATGTCTCTGCTGGCTGGTTATCTAGCCATCTTTTCCAGTCGAGGGAAGGACAGAATAGAGGAGTTCTCCAGAGAGAGGAGATAAAACAGAACCCACTCCATTTTCTCAAGCGCAGTCTGGTGTGAGAAGGCGCACTGCTCAGAGCCCCACAGGGCTTTTCCAACCTCAAATCCAGAGGTCAGAGGGCAGTAGCATCTCTGTGTTTTACTGATGTGACCCGGAACCCTTTGCAGAGTTAAGCAAGAAACCAGAGGCAGAGCTGGAATTCGAACGTGGAAGGTTCTGGTGCCCAGCCCCGTGGTCTCCGTGCCTTGTGCTTGGTTAGGAGGACAGCTTTGGGGTGAGCGCTGTGCCTGCAGCCGCCGCCTCCTGTCCCGTCTGCCGAGCACGTGCAGGCTGCTGTCTCCTTGCTCCTCACCCCTCCTTACACCTGGATGGTGTGCAGAGTGGGCAGGTGGCTTCAGGGCCCCCTCTGTCTGGTCCTGGGTACGGAGGGGACTGCTGTGGGCTGGCCCCCACGGGTATAAGCAGCCCCACCTTCTCCTGAATTTACCATCCCAGCTCCAACGTGAACTCAGGAACTCTCATGAAACCAGCAATGGCCTGCTTGCCAGGAGGAACTGGAGGGCAGGGTGTGCTGTAATGGACCCGGTTACGTAAGTCAGCCCGGTGAGTTCCTCCTTTTCCCCCCCATGAGGCACCTCAGGAGGACCCAAGGCACGAGAGCTGCACGAAAAAACTCCGTCTTGGCGCAGAGCCCACAGGCAGGAACCCCGTATTGTGTAGATTCTGGGGTCTGGGAATTTGAGACTACACGTGATTTAGAGTTTAAAAAACAACAACAAGCGTGCTTGGAGTGCCCTGATCCTTGAATGTCAGATGTGAAGGGAAGACTGCATCTGGCAGTATTGGAAAAGGAATCTCTGTGGACAGTGAGTACTCCATATAAAGAAACATTATCCAGACTAGCGTTTTGAAACCTTTTTTGACTATAACCCACAGTAAGAAATGCATTCTTCTTTGATATCTAGTATAGATAGATAGATGGATAATAGAAACAGAAGTTTCATAAAACAATTCCCATCTTTACCAAATGCAATACATTTTTATTGTATTTTTTTAAGAAAAAGGAGCAGCAGCTCATTGCAAATTGATTTAGTATCGATTTGACTGCCAGAGAATAGGCAGCAACTTGCAGTTTGAGAAATAACTGATTGAAACAAAAATGTGTCAGGCATGTAGAAACCAATTGTCATTGTTGCTCTGGTCAGATCTCTGCAGAAGGTGATGCAGTAAGGCAGGCTTTGTGGTCCTACAAGAGGTTTTCCTCGCTCTTCCGATCCCTGGGTGTTAGTGAGGTGGTGTTGGAGCTGGAGAACCAGGGAAGGGGGAAGGGGCAATGGATGATAGAAGAAGAGGAAGTGGAGTTTTATTTCTGCTTGTGCAGAGGACACTGAGTGTCCGTGATGCCTTGTCCTGGCACAGATAAGACAAACCCTGTTCATCATGCAAGGGTGCTCACAGTTGAATGAGTGTGCATTCATCACGCTCCAACAGATTTGCAGTAAAATGGAAGGGTAAACTGGATTCTCCATGGTAGCCAAAGCCCCTTCATTCTGAGTTTCCTAAAAGCAGGAGCCATGTTTCAGGCAAGAGTATGTTCAGTGTTACATCTCTAGTTTTATGTCTCACATAGAATAAGTATTCAATAAATGTTTGATATAAAGACCATCAGTTCAGTTCAGTCATTCAGTCATGTTCAACTCTTTGTGACCCCGTGGACTGCAGCATGCCAGGCTTCCCTGTCCGTCACCAGCTCCCTGAGCTTGCTCAAACTCATGTCCGTCGAGTCAGTGATGCCATCCAACCATCTCATCCTCACTGGAGTGGGTTGCCATTCCCTTCTCCAGGGGATCTTCCTGACCCAAGGATAGAACCTGGGTCCCCTGCATTGCAGGCAGATTCTTTACCATCTGAGTCACCAGGTGAAGGTGAAGGTGAAGTCGCTCAGTCGTGTCCGACTCTTTGCGACCCCGTGGACTGTAACCTACTAGGCTTCTCCGTCCATGGGATTCTCTAGGCAAGAACACTGGAGTGGATTGCCATTTCCTTCTCCAGGGGATCTTCCCAACCCAGGGATCAAACCCGGGTCTCCCGCATTGGAGGCAGACGCTTTAACCTCTGAGCCACCAGGGAAGCCCCATTTAGCTAATTAATATTTGCAATTAAACTAGTCATAATTCTAATTATCTTTGATAGTATAAAGAAAACATTTTCGTAGGGCATTTTAACACACTTGAGCATCACAAGGGATAGGACAGTTAAGAAAGCCCCCCAAAAGTTGAAATTAAAGAGCAGAACTGCTGAACCCCACCAGGCTTTGGGTTCTCCACATGGCATGCCTTTAAGACGCTGTGGTTTGTCTGCCCGACTTGTACATCTGAGTGTCTGTCTCATAGGTGGACCTTGGGACAAGCCTGGAGGTGAGACGTCTCAGTGGTGAGGGGTGACTGGCCCTGGCTGAGCAGGGACCGCAGGCAGGAGTGCATTCTGACTTCCCACCCCTGAGCATCTGAAACCGCTGAGTTTACCCACTCGAGTTGGGCAGTTCAAGAGGATGTAGCTGAGACTTGAATCACCCAGGGTCCTGGGCAGTAGGTTTCTGGAGAGAGGAAGGTGCTTGCAGACCACTGTGTGTCAGGTCATAAATAGAGTGTTTGTTTGAAGTTCTGGACTAGCTGGGCATTAAGACTGAGAAGCGGTTAGGGGCCTGGAGACCCTGGCGTGGGTCCCACAGCAGAGTGAGAGGAGCTCCCTGGCGCTCTCTGAGCTGAACTTCCTGTTAGGGGCCGGGCCCTCGGGCTGGGCCTCAGTGCCCAGCGAGGCCTGGCGGGCTGGACCCCAACCTGCCATCCAGCTGCTGACTGAATTAGGTACAGGACCTTCTTCCATGCAGTTGTGGGGTGAAGGTGAGGTCGTGGGGAGTAGGCAGGGAAGCAGGGGTGTGAGGAGGAGAGGGAAGGATGACAGGTGACCTGAGAAAAATACTCGGATAGGATGATTTCCTTCCAAATGAGGTCCCCTCAGTTGAAGAGCTTGGACTAAGGAGATACCCTGGAAACTAGTGGACAAATTCAACCTCAGGGTGATTGCTGTTCATGTTGGACATTTTTTCAAGTTTTCCATGGCCCAACCCCAGAGAGAATAGTGCGGGTTGACTGGGAACTGGGATCCAGTCACAAAGAACGGCTTCCCCTTTGGCTCGGGAGCTTGAATGCGGGGTTGAGACCTTGGATGTGTGAAAGGCTTCGCAGGATGGCAGGTCCACCTTGCAAACTCTGTCTGGGTTTGATAATTTGCCTAGTTATTTACACCTGTGGTTTACACCTGTGTGTGCTTAGTCTCTCAGTCGTATCCAACTCTTTGTGACCCTTTGGACTGTAGCCGGCCAGGCTACTCTGTCCGTGGGTTTTTTCAGGTAAGAACAATGGAATAGGTTGCCATTTCCTCCTCCAAGGGATCTTCCTGACCTAGGGATCAAATTCGAGTCTCCTGTGTTCTTCCTGACCCAGGGATCAGACCCGCATCTCCTGTGTCTCCAGCATTGCAGGCAAAGCCTTTATTTGCACCTATTTTTAATTCTGGGGTAAGATCAAATCTAAATGCACAAGAGCATTCAAAGTACGAAAGGCGGGCCTGGAGCCCCAGGTTCTAACTCCAACTCTGTCCCCGTCTGTGTGGCCTTGGGCCACTCAGTGTCCTCATGGGCAAATTGGGGGGCTAAGGCGGGGGTGTTGGAAATGCTCCCCCTGGTCTCCCTCAGCTCAAACACCCCGTGGCTGTCTGCAGCCCAGGGAACGTTTTCTGGCAGGAAAGAGAAGCTGCCCGGAGCTTCCTTCTCAGGCAGCCAGTGAGTACATTGTTTCCTGTGCCCACATATGGAAGCAATTTCTAGATGATCCAAGGCACTTGTGCTGCTGAGCTCAACTGAAACAGAGGAGCGCGGCGGTGGAAAATGGGAAAAGAAAAAGCCTGTGTGCGTTCTCTTAGGAACGTGCACTTTCGCATCTGAAATCCCCCCCGCCCCCGTGCCATTTGCCCCGGGCTGTCTGGGGATGTGCCAGTGGCTTTGGGGCATTCCACAGATAAAATCCTGATAAAGATCGAGTGAGGGCTGAGCTCACTGCTTCTCCCCTGAGGCTGAAGGCCCCTGCCTTTTCCCCCTGGAAGCTTCTGGCTGGAGGCTGGGAAGGAGTGCAAATTCCAGAGTTTTGTTCCCACATTTATTGTAATCTTTCTCTCCGGTCTGTTAAAATGAGGACTATTAATGGCTGCTTTCAAGATTCTCTGTGAAGTTGAATTGGGAAACATTAGCCAAGTGCTTTGAAGGGGAAAATGTTTTATTAGTTCCTTCTCTGCCAGGCAGCCCTTTACTGCCGTTCCTCTTCTGAGCTCCTCGGGGGTTTTGGTAGTGATTGGGTGGTAGATCTTGTCACTTGTAAACTGGAGGCACGGAACACTTACTCCTAAATTTTGGTTAGGAGCTACGACTTTTCCTAGAACATGACCTTACTGAGAAAACCTCATCTGTGGTCCTGGTCCCCATAAATGGTCCTAAGGTCCTTATTTCCTCCTTCTTTCTCGCCACTCTTAACCTCAGTTCTTGAGAAAGAAGGTTACTGAGAAGGACATGTTTATAGAGAAATGCTTTTTGTTCCCCTTTCCGTCTGTCTCTTAACTTCTCTACTGCCTAATCCCCCATCAATGTTAACATTTAAAAATGAATCTGTAAAGCATATTAATTCTATTAATGTTATTCTTCCTAGAAATGAAATCTGAGTAATTAAAGCTCTATGAACGTTTACCAATGCTTGTTAAAACTGTTGCATCAATGTTCTCCTAACTGTCTAAGGTTATCACTTCCTAAATTTATCACTAAATTCCTAATTTTATCACTAAAATTATCACAGATAATTTTTTTGGAAAAAAACTCTCAAAATCGAGACAGTAGGCTGATGCATGCTGAAACTCTTATGGGGACCTCATTCTTTTTTGTTGCTCTTGCTGGGTCTCGAAGCACGGAGCCTTCTGGTCAGAGCAGCCCTCTCTTTCCTCTTCAAAGGGAGCATGTTTACGGCTCTGGTTTACTTCATCTGGGAGTGTTGCCGCGGAGAGCCAGAAATCAAGCATGACATGAAGAAAGAAACACTTCTGGGAACCTCACATGCCTGGCCACCCTGTTTCAGGACACTCAGAAACTAGGGTTGTAATTCCACACATACATTTCCCGCCCTGTGGAGTTTCCTGCCTGTTTTAAAGCAGCTAAACTTTGCTTCTCTGTAGAACCATAATCAGGAATGTTTAAGCCCATCTCTGTAGGTGCTAGATTCTCTTCAGCACTATTCAGAGAACTTCAGCTGACCCACCTCCTGTCCACCAGGTGCTGAAAGTCTGAAACCATGTTCCAGGAGAAGAGTTCTGAGCGCAGGCCTGTTCCGGCCACCCCCGTGTGCAGTGTTAACTCGGGGCCGGGAAGGTGCCCTGTGCCAGCCAGGGTGATGCCACCTCCTGCCCTGCTGAGAAGATGAAGACCATTCAGTTCACTTGTCCTTTCTCTCCAGGGACTCCTTCCCCACCTAGGGTGGCCTCTTATCTTTAATGCAGCTGCAGCCACACCCACCCACACCCCAGGCTCCCAGTGATCAATACAGTTGAACCCCCCTCTCCAGGTCGGTCACCCCCAAACCTCCTCAGTCCTCTGCAGCCTGTTTATTGCTTCATCTCATCACTCACCAAGCATTTGTTCTCATTTGTACTCACCGTTGAAGCTTGCTGAAGGCGGGGTCCCTGTGGAATGTGTGTTCTAGAAGGGAGAAACAGCAAACAGGCAACTACTTAGATAGACTAGTGAATGCTTCAGTAATTAATTAATAACTTAGATTAATTAGTAGTGATAAGGGTTATGGAAGAGGCTGACAGGTTGATGGGATGGAATGGTAGGAACGCTCCCTGAGGTTCAGCTGTTCAGGGAACTTTTTGAGAGTTGAGATATGCATGACAAGGAGCCAGACTGAGTATGTGGGGAGAAGCATGGGTGAAGCAAGGCTAAATGCAAAGGCCCTGAGGTGAGGATGAGCTAGACAGGTCCCAGGGAAAGAAAGAGAGCTGTGAGGAGAGGGGGGAGGACGAAGTCAGAGACGCAGGCCCAGCCAGGTACTCTAAAGGCTCGAATCTCATACGGTTTTAGCCCAGGGAGTGATACCACCTGATGTGTTTCAGTAAAATCATTCTTGCTTCCATCCCATCTCCACCTGCCTCGGAGCTCCTGGCTTGACATCCTGACTCACCCCACTTGTTGGGTAGGGTGCCCCCTATTTTGCCCATTGCACTCTGGCCCTGCTCTGTGCACTGCCCCCCACCCCCACCGTGTCTGCGCCCGAGTTCAGGCAGTCCCAGCACCAACTGGCCAGCCGTGCCTGGGGATTCAGAGGATGAGTGAGTCAGTCTGCCCTGAGCCGGACTGAGCCCTGGGCAGAGAAGAGAGCGAGGTGCTCACAGGCTGTGAGACCCTGGACAGACTTGCTCACCCTCCTGCCTTCAGTCCCCCCTCTTTCAGCTGCTCTCCAGCTGTCAGCCTCAGTGGTCAGCAACGCTGTGGCAGTAGCAACATCTGTTAGGCACTTGCTCTGTGCCGGGCTTAACACGTATCACACTCACTCCTCTGAGATTGGCTCTGTTTCATCCCCATTTTACAGTGGCAGAAACTGAGGCGCAGAGAGGTTAAGGAACTTTTCCAGAGTCCCAGCTAGCATGTGTGGTTGAGCCCAGGCTCACAGTGGATGGTCTGATGGCCCCGTGCTCTTAAATCACTACATTCTACTGCTGCATGCAGTGGGCAGGGCTGTTCCTTCCCACCACCTGGCAGTCCTGAACGGCGTCCTCTTCCAGAGTGGTCAGCCCAGGGTGCAGCAGATGCTCCCCGCTGACACACTCGACTTCAAGCAATGAGCAGACCTGTTGAGTTCACCAAGTTAAGGGGGCATCTCCAACATCAGCTAAGCTGGTGCTCACTCCTCTCCAGGATGAGCCCCACAGTCCTTTCTGAGTCCATCTGTGAAAACCTCCACTCTGGGCACATCCACCACCTGCCAAATAACAGGCAGTAATAATAGTAGGAGCAAGTGTTTATGAAACGCTTCCTATGGGCCTGGCTTTCTTTTTATTCTTATTTTACTGATGGAGAAACTAAAGCATAAGTTACTTGAGGTCACAAAGCTAGTAAATGGTAAAACCAGAATTTCGATCCAGGCAGATTGGCTCTGGAGACCCTTGAGAGTATATACTTCTTTATACTGAAGAATTCCCATCCCTGTGGTTTCCACAGGGTGGTCCATACTCTGTCCCTTGTAGCCACAGAGTGGCCTGATTTTATTAACATAGGACAGACCTGTCAATATTTGAAGACAGTTATCACGTCTCTTTTGGTTCCAAACCACCACACCAAGCTCCCAAGGAGCAGTTCTACCCTGAGTCCCCCTCTTCCTCCCAGAAAAGCACAAAGAGCGCTTTATAATTCTCCATCCAAATCCAGATACTGGTGAGAGGCAAGGGAGTACAGTTAATAATTATGCTGGGACAACAGGCATAAATGTGGACTGTCCTGGGCAAGCCAGGAAGCGGTTTACCCTACCCCTAGGCCACAGCAGAAATGCTGCCACTTGGCGTGCCGTCTGAGCAGTCTGTTCAAGTGGATTATGGAGAAGTTGAGCTCACTTTACAGATACACTGCTGATGAGAAATCAGGTTTCAGGAGCCTGCCATTAGTCAGACTTCTTAATGGAACAGTGTTGGGTATGAGGTCAAGTCCCAACGTTGCTCTTGTGACCCTGTGACACCTCCCAGCCCGGGCTCACCGTTTTCTCATCTGTAAAATAGAGGTAGATAGTCTGGAAGTCCCTTCTAGTTCTAAAACTCTGATCCCATGTCAATCTTCCCTACACAAGTAAAAGTGTAAGTTCTGTCTTTGAAGCCATGAGCATAGAATGTGGAGATTTTTAGCTCTTCTCCCAGCTTATTAGCCAAACCCCAAGGGTAGATTTTGAGAGTCAGATAGCCTTGTCTGCTTTGGGGCTGTCAGTGAAATTGTGGTGAGCACTGTTTTCTTTTCCTTCTAGAGCCGTGGATTTTTTGATATCAACACAGGAGACAGAAAATGACCTCCATAGAAAGTGCCTTTTGACTTACTGAGAAATTTGTTTATTTTAAAAAGAAAACTTTACATTTTATGTTTCCTAAAACCTGTGTCTCCGAAATAATTTCCAAGTGTTTTGACATAATTTATCCCATTAGATGCTCAAATGGCCGTGTAAGATAGATGTCACCTTTGTTTTCTGGATATTGAAACAGAGGCTCAAGGATACAGAATGACTTGTCTGAAGACACACAGCTGGTTAGTAGTAGTGGGGCTGCAACTCAGATTTCCATCCCCAGGATCCTCACCCTAGGTGCACCACGCATAGTCTTTGTGCTGCAACAATAGTTTTCAGTATGTTTGAATTTTCTTAGCAGAGAACTCATTTTTCTCAAGCAGAAGGGAAACTTCTCTGGTGTCTTGCGTGGTGTTCTGTGAGGGGATCCATGGAACCCTGAGCCCCCACAGAACACGGTTTGAACAACCTTGCACTTTTCCCAGGTGCCTCACACTGTTTGACCCTTTGCAAGGGTGTAGAATGCTTGTGGGATTCTGCACAATTTTGTTGAACATGAATGTGTTGCATTTAATAAGCTTACCTGTGGTTCTGAGTCATTTGATCAGACATTTGTGGGACTTGTGTCAGCTGTGTGGACACAGCCTTTGCTAGGAGATTTGACTCCCTCCTTCCCCACCCCATCCACACACTCCCCTAACCCTCCAAGGCTCAGTTATGGCCCTCCCCACCTTGTTTTTCCACTTTGCTCTGCTGAATCCCAGCCCCACCTGTACCATTTACAGACTCACGTGTCCTTTCTGGATATGACTTGCCTGCCTTTGTCATCCATCCACCCACCAATAAACACTTATTAACTACCTAGTAAATAAAATCACGTGAACAAGCCCAGCCTAGCAACTGGCACGTAAGGAAAATGAGTTTCCATCCCTACTACAAAGCATAGTACCGCTTCTTTCTTTGTATCTGAGATGACTGCCTTCCCCATGACAATCTCCCAGGTCCCTTCTCTTGAGAGACCCTATTGCTCTTAAGGAAAGGAAAATGAAGTGGCTCAGTTGTGTCTGACTCTTTGCAAGCCCATGGACTGTAGCCTACCACCCTTCTCCATCCATGGGATTTTGCAGGCCAGAGTACTGGAGTGGGTTGCCATTTCCTTCTCCAGAGGATCTTCCCAACCTGGGTCTCCTGCATTGTAGGCAGACGCTTTCCTGTCTGAGCCACCAGGGAAGTCTATTGCTCTTAAGCCAGCCTTTTCTCTTACCTCAAAGGTAAAAATGAGTTGCTTGGCTCATTTTCACTGCCTGCATATCCTGTCCTCTCTCCATAGTCAAAGCACAAGTCTATCTCCCACCAGAAGTTACTCCACAGAAGAGGGAAAGTTAGAGAACAAGCTTTCCATTCTCTGGGGTTGCTGGGTCGCAGGGAGCAGCCAAGTGGCATCTATTCACAGAGCCCCCTTATCTAGGGGAGAAAAAAGAGAGTGGGAAATAGTTCCCATTTTTAAGTCTAGATTTTGCTCTCTCTCAGCAGTGTTTAAAAGGGGCTCATGCTCAGTTTCATCAGCTGACAGAACATTTAATAAATGCTGAGGGTTTATGTTTATGCTTAAGGTTCTGTTTCTCCTGCTTAGTGTCTGCAGCTTGCTTTGCAATCACTGAGAACTGATCCTTCTCTTTCTAAACATGTGACATTTATGCCACCAGATTTTTCTTAAACCTACTTCTTCATTCTCTACCGTGTAAGATTTATTAATTGGAGATAGTTTTGAAAGACGTGATACATTGCAAAACATACATCAATAATTTTACCTACAAGAGATCATTCAGAAACATCAAAGCATCAGTCCAGTATAAACTGTTAGAAAATATTTTTGACATTCTGCTTTTTGATTTTGTGAAAGACAGATACTTGGCTTAGATCCTATTTCTTATATAACGATCCTTTTTCTTTCTGAAAGAGCAGTAATTATCAGAAGCAGCAATCTAAAGTTCCACCAAACTGCTATAAATTTAGCACTCTTTCTCTTCTTTCTTCATAGCTACAGAGCTTTTGAAAATAATCTAGCCATATTCTGGGTTATGTAACAGTGCCTCAGCTGTCTCCATGGGGCATCAGTATAGTGTGTGAGTATATGTGTGTATATAATTGATTGGATGCCTGGGCTAAAGTTATGGGTAGCTGTTTTATTTCTAGTGATCATTTTAGTTATGAGTCAAAATTGGCCATTTTGTTCTTTGGGTGATTTTTCACGCTGAGCTGAACTGTTGCTGAAATTGGGCTGATGTTCAGTCCAGGTAAACTGGGAGCCCCCACAATGTTTCAGTCTGCCCTGAGCACAACAATCCCCATGCCCTCATCCATAGCTTTGGAGCTACACTACTGGTAAGTAAGAGAAAACGGAAGAGCAGGATGGGTTGGCCACATGCTAGTTTCCATTTGTGTCTTAATGTTCACATCACATCCTTGGTTGGACTCCTTAGCTTTAATGTCAGACCTGGAATCCTAAAAAAAAATAAAGTAGGAAAATTTTTCTTTGGAAAATGTCTTTAAAACCAAAGAAAATGACAGAATAAAATTGTGATATATTCTAAATGGAAGCTGGTGGTGTGAGTTCCTCTATATCCTTTTAATATATTCTGCTCTTTTTTTTGGATCTGCCTGTTGGAAATATTGACTTGTCATTGCATCAAATTTATTCTGTGAAATAATTTTGTATTCCCTTTCATTTATACATTGAGTTTATTACAGTTATATCTTGGTATGTAACAAACCTCCCCAAAACTTAGTGCCTGAAAACGTCAATCATTTCATTGCTTGCAATTCTGCCATCTGGCTGGGCTCACCTGGGCAGCTCTTCTGCTGTTCTTGCTTATGGTCAGACGGGGGCTGCATTCAGATGGCAGGTTAGCTGGGGCAGAACTGAGCTGGGCTCTTCTCCAGGAAATGTCAGGACCTCTTACTTTCCAAGTGGCCTCTTCATGTGGTCTTTCCATGTGGGCTCTTCAGCAGGATTGCTCGACCTTTTCCACGGTAGTTAGGAGCACAAAAGCAGAAGCTTCCAGGCCTTCTTAAGCCTCAGACCATAACTAGTAGTTTCTGCACTTTCTTTTTTTAAAAAAAGCAAGTCACAAATACAGCCCAGTTCCAAGAGAGGGGACAATACAAGGTGTGAATACCAGGAGCCAAGCTTCATTGGGGGCCACCATTCACTGGAGGCCCACTCCGTACACCGTTCACTGGAGGCACACTCCATACACCGCTCACTGGAGGCACACTCCATACACCTTTCTCTGGAGGCACACTCCCCAGGCCAGAGACAAGAGAAAGCATGGCTCCTCTGTGAACTGGAGAAGTTCTGTGTGGCTGGAGAGTGGAGTTTAGTGAGTAGAGCTGCCTGGGTGTGTTGTGGGAGTGAGGAGGAGTCACACCTAGGGTTTGTCAAACAAAAGGCCCACGAGCTAAGCAGGAGCCTCATCACATATTGAAAGCCTGGTAAGCCACATTAGGGTTAGACTCGGCTTCAGTTGTGATAGGAAGAGAACTGTAAGCAGATCTGCCTTTCAGAGAGATCATAGCTACATCATGCTGAGAATGGAAGGACCTGGGCCTAGAGACCTCAAGAAACTTCTGGGGCCAGGCAGGGGAGAGTGGTGGATGGCTCAGGCGATGACTCCAGGGATACTGAAAAGGAGAATTTATAAGTCTGGGTAACTGGTTCATTGATTATGGGAGTGAATGAAAGGCAGAGGTGAGGGTTACCTTCAGGTTTTTGGCTTGGGCGGCCAGCCATCTGCTTCAGCAGGGATCCCTGGAAGAGGGACAGGGCTGGATCCCATTGGGGTGGGCTGGAAGGACCAAGGAGAGCCAGCTGGAATGTACCAAGTTTGATTACTTTGGGGTTTAGTCCACTGCGAACCTTTTTCAGACTGATTCATTGTGAGAACCTTGGGTGCTTCTCCCTTCCACCTCTCACCTTCCTCATTGATTTCTGCTTCTCTCTTGTCCTCCTGTGGGGAAGAGAAGAATGACCAGATCTGAGGCAGGAGTGACCAAGGATGTCACCTTCTTGAACCTTTCATTCTTAGGGCAGTGGGTTGGAAACACTGGTGATGGGGAGTTAGAGGATTTGCAGTTGGTGACTTGCTGGGAACAACACAAATCATGAGTTGAGAAGTGCAAAGGCAAGGGGATTTGGGATGAAATTGGAAAAGGAGAAGAGAAAAAAAGCTCTCCAGTTAAGGCAAGGAAAATTAGTCATTTGTGGATGAAATACAGAACAGAATAGAAAAAGCAAAGAAAAAGAGACAGCTCCACAGCTGTGACCTCTGTCATAGAAGACTCTAGAATCTTGTTCTTTCATGCATCCTTTTCACATCTGTATTCTAAAAGTTAGAAAAGCAACATAAACCTTTTTCCTGAAAGCCTCAGTGGGTCTTCAGGTAAACATTCTTGTTCTATAAAAAGGGAAACGAGTAGTTAATTCATAAAGGTAACGTCTAGTCCTTTTGCGGAAGAAAAGGAATTTAAGAAAAGGACCGCATACAAACCATTAGTGTCAATTTTTTTAAAAAATTGTTATCTATTCTCAAACGATCTGACAGAGAAATATCTGTAGCCTGAGAGGATGGGAAGAGAGCATGTACTTGTGATCAATTTTTAATAAACATAAATGGTGTAATAAATTATGCATGGGGGAGTGGTATAAAGCATTAAACAATGAAGGATAAATAATTTAAATGATTAAAAACGGCCTCTGTCATTTGTTTGATGTATGAGAACTCTCTGAATTTTCTCTTCAAGGAAATAGAGGAGGATTTTTTTTTTTAAGGAGATTTTTCAAAATGGATTCTTTTTTTTAAAGGGAAAATCAAGTGACAATCTGCCAAGAGATGGTGTTAAGCACAGAAATGCTGATTTCCTTGATCCCGTATCTTGTGCTCATTTGATAAATACATGAGTTGTGCCTTGCTCGTGGACTGTAGTCTATCAGGTTGATCAGTGGTGGAGGCACTGTCCATTTTCTAGAAGCCTGAGACTCCAGATCTCTTTCCAGGTGTCCAGAGAGATGTGGTCTGGGTGCTGGAGTACAGTAACCTTTACACAGTCTTACAGGATTCTGAGTGGAAGGGACTATCTGCATGTTCAGTGCCTCAGGTAAACTTCCATTTCCATCCCCAAATTAGTGTAACTGGATGGCTTCTAACCAAAGAAGTGTTAACCAAGTGTTTACATATCCCCCTTCTTATGTACCACTCATCTATGGTTTAGGGGAGCCACATTCGTCAAAAGCACCATATTATACCATGCAGTGGCTGAGAGCAGAGATGTTAGGATCAAACCCTATCTGGGTGTGAACCCCTCTCTACTACTCACAAGCTGTTTCAGCTTTGTCTGGTTAATTAACCTCCCTGAAGCTTAATTTCTCTATTTGTAAAATGGATTCAGTAATACCCCCAAAGGACTGTGGCACATTAAATGAGATACAAATATCAGTAGCTTAGCTCAGTGTCTGCAACATGCTAAATGCTCAATATGTGTTTATTATTAACTAGCGAATTATGTATTGAGTGTTTTCCAGTCTCAGATAATAGACCAATAGAAATAGACCAGTAGAACTAGGACAAAGAACTGTAAACTTAACAAATATCTGCACCTAATCTGAATCAAAGATCATAAGTTGTGGTCTAAGAGCCATTTCTGAAAAGTGCAGTATTTTCTAAAAAATTGAACTCAGATATCTTAAGGACACACGTGCTCCAGTTAACCCCAGTCTGCAGTATTACCATCGGCTTTTACTTCTCTACCTGCTCCTTAGATTTGCCACCTCAAGCTGAAAAGTTAGTTCTATAAAGTTAAATTGGTTTTAACTTAGTTTCCATAAGTGTTCTAATATAACTTGGGGCATCTGATTGCAATAAAACCTTTATGGAAATGGGGGAAATGTTTTTGACCCAACTGAATAGTTTTTATAAAATTAAAGGCAAAACAAGCCAACAGATCTGCCTGTTGTTATTCATTGTTATTATTCCAATAATACTTTGTTGCTATTCCAAATTAATATTTACCTAACACCAGTGA
This sequence comes from Cephalophus harveyi, assembly GCA_006410635.1. Classification (NCBI taxonomy): domain Eukaryota; kingdom Metazoa; phylum Chordata; class Mammalia; order Artiodactyla; family Bovidae; genus Cephalophus; species Cephalophus harveyi. The sequence goes on along the minus strand of SJYT01010898.1, from coordinate 7,390 downwards.
GAAATAGATTTAAGGGACTAGATCTGATAGATAGAGTGCCTGATGAACTATGGACGGAGGTTCTAGACACTGTACAGGAGACAGGGATCAAGACCATCCCCATGGAAAAGAAATGCAAAAAAGCAAAATGGCTGTCTGGGGAGGGCTTACAAATAGCTTTGAAAAGAAGAGAAGCGAAAAGGAAAGATATAAGCATCTGAATGCAGAGTTCCAAAGAATAGCAAGGAGAGATAAGAAAGCCTTCCTCAGCGATCAATGCAGAGAAATAGAGGAAACCAACAGAATGGGAAAGACTAGAGATCTCTTCAAGAAAATTAGAGATACCAAGGGAACATTTCGTGCAAAGATGGGCTCAGTAAAGGACAGAAATGGTATGGACCTAACAGAAGCAGAAGATATTAAGAAGAGGTGGCAAGAATACACAGAAGAACTGTACAAAAAAGATCTTCATGAGCAAGATAATCACGATGGTGTGATCACTCATCTAGAGCCAGACATCCTGGAATGTGAAGTCAAGTGGGCCTTAGAAAGCATCACTACGAAAAAAGCTAGTGGAGGTGATGGAATTCCAGTGGAGCTATTTCAAATCCTGAAAGATGATGCTGTGAAAGTGCTGCACTCAATCTGCCAGCAAATTTGGAAAACTCAGCAGTGGCCATAGGACTGGAAAAGGTCAGTTTTCATTCCAATTCCAAAGAAAGGCAA
>SJYT01010893.1:17790-93107 GCA_006410635.1 Cephalophus harveyi | reverse complement strand
TAATCTGGGCTGTAGGTTATTTTCTTTCATCACTTTAAGTATGTCCTGCCATTCCCTCCTGGCCTGAAGAGTTTCAATTGAAAAATCAGCTGTTATCCTTATGAAATCCCCTTGTGTGTTATTTGTTGTTTTTCCCTTGCTGCTTTTAATATTTGTTCTTTGTGTTTGATCTTTGTTAATTTGATTAATATGTGTCTTGGCATGTTTCGCCTTGGGTTTATCTTGTTTGGGACTCTCTGGGTTTCTTGGACTTGGGTGATTATTTCCTTCCCCATTTTAGGGAAGTTTTCAACTATTATCTCCTCAAGTATTTTCTCATGGTCTTTCTTTTTGTCTTCTTCTTCTGGGACTCCTATGATTTGAATATTGGGGTGTTTAATATTGTCCCAGAACTCTCTGAGGTTGTCTTCATTTCTTTTAATTCGTTTTTCTTTTTTCCTCTCTGTTTCATTTATTTCTACCATTCTATCTTCTACCTCACTATTCCTATCTTCTGTCTCCATTATTCTACTATTTGTTCCCTCCAGAGTGTTTTTGATCTCATTTATTGCATTATTTATTATATATTGACTCTTTTTTATTTCTCCTAGGTCCTTTTTAAACCTTTCTTGCATCTTCTCAATCCTTGTCTCCAGGCTATTTATTTGTGATTCCATTTTGTTTTCAAGATTTTGGATCATTTTCAGTATTATTCAGAATTCTTTATCAAGTAGATTCCCTATCTCTTCCTCTTTTGTTTGGTGGTGAGCATTTATCCTGTTCCTTTACCTGCTGGGTATTCCTCTGTCTCTTCCCCTTGTTTATATTGCTGTGTTTGGGGTGGCCTTTCTGTATTCTAGCAGTTTGTGGAGTTCTCTTTATTGTGGAGTTTCCTCACTGTGGGTGGTAAACCACTATTACAATTTCAAATCATGTGCCTAGAATTTTAAAGGCCTTTTTAAAAAGAAAATAAATGAGCTTTCTTAATTAAAAAATAGTAATCTTTTTTAAATTTACTTATTTTTAATTGAAAGATAATTGCTTTACAATATTTTGTTGGTTTCTGCCATACATCAATATGAATCAGCCATAGGCATATTTATGCCCCCTCCCTCTTGAACCTCCCTCCCACGTCCCACTCTATCCCACCCCTCAGGTTAAGGGGATGAGGGAGCCATTGAAACAAATGGAGAGAGTAACACGGAAACACATACACTACCATATGTAAAAGAGACAGCCAATGGGAATTTGCTGCATGGCTCAGGAAACTCAAACCAGGATTCTGTAGCAAAAAAATAATAATAATAATGTTTTTATTTGTATCTCCCTCCCACGTCCCACTCTATCCCACCCCTCAGGTTAAGGGGATGAGGGAGCCATTGAAACAAATGGAGAGAGTAACATGGAAACACATACACTACCATATGTAAAAGAGATAGCCAATGGGAATTTGCTGCATGGCTCAGGAAACTCAAACCAGGATTCTGTAGCAAAAAAAAAATAATAATAATGTTTTTATTTGTAGAACCCTGAAGTTTATGAGCATTTCTGTGGCTATCTTATTATTTGAATCTCATAATCAACTTATACAGCAAATATTTTAAAATTCACTTTACAGATGAGGCAAGTGAGAATCAGAACTGAAGGACTTCACCCAAGTTTCCATTCCTAAGACATGGTGACGATTCCAACTCTGGTCTTATAGCTTGTGAACTCTGCATTGGAAAGTATTTCAATTTGTTTACATTCCACATTTGTTGAGTAATTATGATGTATCTTACAATCTCATTTTGGCATAAAAGTCTGATTAAAATAGTTATTGAGTCATTAATTTCACCATAATTAAATAAAAATGAGAGTTCAGAACAATTTGGCCCTTTGTAATATTTAGAATTTCAGGAAGCCAGGATTCAAAGATTCAAAGAACTTGATTTCAAAGAAATGCAGTTATTAGCTGTCCCATCCCATACCTAATATCCACTGCCTTAGGACATTTCTGGTCTTGAAAGAAGAGTAGATTTTTTAAGTGATTATATTTCTTCTCTCACTCTCTCTCAATCTCTGGTACTGGAAAAATAGCAAATTTTAAAACAATTTTACTTTTCCTCTCTCTTCCTCGCTCTCTCTCTCTCTCTCTTAGCATCTCTTCTAGTAATTCTTTTGCCTAAGAAACTTGTGTCTTAACTTTTTCTATGCAACCTTTCTGGGTGCTCATATGCCTGGCCATTTTACTCTTCAGAGAAAGAAGAACACATAGAAATGACTGAGGTGGAACAGATCTTAGAAATCATATAATTAAATGCCTTATTTCCAAATTTTAAGAGCAATGTGACAATGGTTCAGAGAGGCATACTTCTGCGTCTAGTCACACATAGGGGTAAAATCAGAACTGCCAGTTGAAAAGTCTTTGCTTCTCAAATATAAGGTGTTTTTAACCATGTGAATCTGAAGAAGTTGTAAACATAATATTAAATGTAGGAAACACTTGCTATTAAATATTAACTTCTAGTACACAAACATGAGAAAGCTGAAAGGTTATGAAAGTTTGTGATAACCTGTCTTACCCCAGATAGTAGGGACCTCAAAGTTTAGTAGGCAACAATCTTTTACCAGATGCCCTCAGGCAGAGTTCAAAAAGCACTAGGTTGTTAATCAAAGACATACTCTCTTGCTCTTTGCTCTCGGTGACCATCAAAACTCTTAAAGAATATCTGGGATTATTTGAGTACAGAATTTACTTTCTAAATCTCTTACCAAGATTCTAATTTGTGAATAGATAGAGGATGGGTGTTGATGCTGCTGCTGCTGGTAAGTTGATTCAGTCGTGTCTGACCCTGTACAACCCCATAGACAGCAGCCCACCGGGCTCCCCCATCCTTGAGATTCTCCAGGCAAGAACACTGGAGTGGGTTGCCATTTCCTTCTCCAGTGCATGAAAGTGAAAAGTGAAAGTGAAGTCGCTCAGTCATGTCCGACTCTTAGTGACCCCATGGACTGCAGCCTGCCAGGCTTCTCCGTCCATGGGATTTTCCAGGCATTAGTGGAGGTTAAAAACCATGCCACCCCCCAAGTCAGCAGTGTTCAGTGCCAAGAAGGAGCCTTCCAGCTAGAAAGACTTCCCCTCACCAGGAAAGGGAGAGAAGACTGAGCAACAGGCTTCTCCAGCCTCTGTGGTCACTGTACAAATGTCCTGCTTTGATCTCACCCTACACAGACTCACAAAGCTGAGATGTATAAGGAAGGTGAGGAACAAGAAGAAAAGCAGGGGTTACTAATAGCAGCCACATGGTGGGAGTCACTGCAGTTCACAGTGACCTACTCAGGAGACAAACTCAGCAGATTTCACCACTGATTAAACCAACATGCTGCAAGCCACCTGGCATCTCCTGCAGATGAGATCAGCTTTTGAATCAGAAGTATTCACTGTATTCACATTCACATTTGTGAATTCAAATATTCACAAATTCACAAGTATTTGCTGATGCAGCTACTAGAGTCCTTCCCCACTCCCTGTCCTCACGCCCCAGCCAGAGACCAAGAATCACAAAAAGTCGACTCACATTTCTGAGGCCATGTGTGTGCAAGATGCAAGCCTAGACTCCCCTGGCTGATACCCACTGTTGGGCATACACTTAGACTAACCCAACCCCTCTAACTGAGCACCTGCATGCCTGCAATCTGAGCCCTATCTGTGGTCTCCACTGCAGTGCACATGTCTAGGGGAAAAGTTTGCAGCTGTGGAAGAGCACACTAATAGCCAGGACCCCTGCAACTGCCAGTGAGCCCTCAGTTGGCCCAATCCTTGCTGCCTACCCCAGCCCCTACACACTGCATGTGTGCCTGCACCCAGCCTCTGCCCCAACAAAAGACCACAGCTGGCCCCTGCAGCTGAATCTGTGCCCACCACCAGCTCTGGCCACCACCAACACCTGTCCTGATCCCTGGTCGCTGGGCCTTGAGTTACTACTGTTAGTAGTAGTAACTGGCCCCTATTGCCCTTGCTACCACTATGGAAGCCCAGCAGTGCTCACTGAGGTTCATATAGTTGTCAGTGTTGTAGACTCCAGTGCCTAAGCTGAGCCTTCCCAGACCCAACTGTATATCTTTTTTTTTTAAGTTGGAATATAATCACTTTACAATGTTTTGTTAGTTTCTGCTGTACAGCAGAGTGAATCAACACTATGTATACATATATTCCCTCCCTTTAGAGCCTCTCTTTGTTGTTGTTGTTGTTGTTCATAAGTCATCTCTGAATCTTTGTAATCCCATGGGCTGCAGCACATCAGACTTCTTTGTCCTTCTCTGTCTCCTGGAGTTTGTTCAAATTCATGTTCATTAAGTTAGTGGTGCTATCTAACCATCTCACCCTCCGTCACTCTCTTCTCCACCTGCTTTCAATCTTTCCCAGCATCAGGGTCTTTTCCAATGAGTCGGCTCTTACCATCAGGTAGCCAAAGTATTGGAGCTTCAGCTTCAGCATCATTCCTTCCAATGAATATTCAGGGCTGACTTCCTCTAGGAGGAGTGACTGGTTTGATCTCTTTGCTGTCCAAGGGACTCTCAAGAGTCTTTTCCAGAATCACAATTGGAAAGCATCAATTTTTTGGCACTCAGACTTGTTTATGGTCCAACTCTCACATCAGTACATGACTACTGGAAAATCCATAGCTTTGATTATACAGACCTTTGTCAGTAAAAACGTGGTCCACTGGAGCAGGAAATGGCAAACCACCCCAGTATTCTTGTCGCCAGAATTCCAGAATGAATAGTGTGAACAGGCAAAAAGATATGACACTGGAAGATGAGCCCCCCAGGTGTGCAAATGATACTGGGAAAGAGCAGAGGGCAATTACTAATAGTTGCAGAAAGAATGAAGAGGCTGGGTTGAAGCAGAAATGACACTCAATAAAGTAATGCTCAAAATTCTCCAAGCCAGGCTTCAGCAATACATGAACCATGAACTTCCAGATGTTCAAGCTGGTTTTACACATGGCAGAGGAACCAGAGATCAAATTGCCAACATCCACTGGATCACTGAAAAAACAAGAGAGTTCTAGAAAAAAAATCTATTTCTGCTTTATTGACTATGCTAAAGACTTTGACTGTGTGGATCAGAGCAAACTGTGGAAAATTCTGAAAGAGATAGGAATACCAGACCACCTGACCTGCCTCTTGAGAAACCTGTATGCAGGTCATAAACTCCAATACTTTGGCCACCTGATGGGAAGAGTTGACTCATTTGAAAAGACCCTGATGCTGGGAAAGATTGAAGGCAGGAGGAGAAGGGGATGACAGAGGATGATTGGATGGCATCACCAACTCAATGGAGATGAGTTTGAGTAAACTCTGGGATTTGGTGATGGACAGGGAGGCCTGGTGTGCTACAGTTTATGGGGTTGCAAAGAGTTGGACACAACTCAGCGACTGAAGTTAACTGAACTGTGGATGTGTCTGGGAGTGAAAGTAAAGTCCAATGCTGTAAAGAACAATACTGCATAGGAACCTGGAATGTTCGGCCCATGAATCAAGGTAAATTGGATGTGATCAAGCAGGAGGTGGCAAGAGTGAATATCAACATCATAGGAATCAGTGAACTAAAATGGATAGGAATGGGCGAATTTAATTCAGATGACCATTTGGAGATATGGTCAACATTTATACTCAGTTGAAGGCTGGAGAAGAAGGGGGCAGCAGAGGATGAGATGGTTGGACGTCATCACCAACTTGATGGACATGAGTTTGAGTAGGCTCCAGGAGTTGGTGATGGACAGGGAAGCCTGGCATGCTACAGTCCATGGGGTCATAGAGTCAGACACTACTTAACGACTGAACTAAACTGACCTTAAACTGACACATTAATTCATTCTAGATGCATAATATCCCAATGAAGTAAGTACTGTAGCAAGGCATTACATTTAACAGATGAAAGCATAGAATTCCAGAGACTAACTGACATGCCCAAAGTCACATGGCTAATAAGTACCAGAGCTGGGCTTTGAATTGATGGACTGGCTCCAGAGTCTGATTTCTTAACTATTAAACAACCAGATCCCACCTCTAAATCAGATAGGTCTGAGAATTCCCTGGTGGCCCAGTGGTTAGGACTCCATACTCTCACTGCCAAGGGCCCAGGTTTGATCCCTGGTTGGAGGATTAAAATTTCACAAGCCATGTGACCAGTAAGTAAATAAGTAAATAAATAAGATAGCTCTATGTGAACTGGCGTGGAGAAGGTGATGGCACCCCACTCCAGTTGTCTTGCCTGGCAAATCCTATGGACAGAGGAGCCTGGTGGGCTGCAGTCCATAGGGTCGCGAAGAGTCTGACACGACTGAGCGACTTCCCTTTCACTTTTCCCTTTCACGCATTGGAGAAGGAAATGGCAACCCACTCCAGTGTTCTTGCCTGGAGAATCCCAGGGACGGCGGAGCCTGGTGGACTGCCGTCTATGGGGTCACACAGAGTCGGACACGACTGAAGTGACTTAACAGCAACAGCATGTGAACTGGTATGAAACCACCTCCAAGTTATCCTAGTAACTCGAAAACCAGGGCACAGATCAAGAAGCATAATAAGTAACATTTATCATCAAAGATGCCTAATTTAGTTTGATAATTATTTCCCCTATATTTTATGAAATGTGTTTGTTGGCATCCAATTTGCTCTTGTCCACTTGGAAAGTTTTCTGACTCAAATCTTTACAGATGGTTAGATCACTCACAGGCATGCAGGCACTCATCCTTTCTCTCTCTCTCTCTCTCTCAGAATTTTCAAGGTTTTGAATCTTAGCATCAAGCTTTGTGATCCTTGTGCCTTGAGATATTTTTTTTCTTTCATTGTACTAACAGCTTGGTGGACACTTTCTACCTAGATGTCAGTATGTGGAACTCTTCTCTAGAGCAATTTAGTTTCTCTATGGGAAAAAAAATCCTACAATATTCTCTTACTTAGTTGCAGGATTACTGGGAGTAGAATGGAGGAAGGGGCTAAGAACCTCAGAATTCAATACATACACCATGGCCCAAGGTCCCTATTTTAATCCCTGTACCTCATTCTGCCTTCACTCTGCCAACTGTCCCAGATCCTAGGTATTTTTATTCCCCTTCCACACAATTTTTCCAGTTAATCCAGCCCCCACTTAAGTCATTCAGACCTTGGCCACCTCCATTTAAGTTCTCAAATAGAGCATCTCTTTCCTCATTACTGAAATTTCTCACACTACTGTCTGCTTTCTTCCAAGTAAAGTAAGTTAAGTATTAGTATCACTCAGTCAAAACCTCTCTGTTACTTAGGGCCAACTAAGAAATCCTCTTCAGAGAAGACAATGGCACCCCACTCCAGTATTCTTGCCTGGAAAATCCCATGGCCAGAGGAGCCTGGTAGGCTGCAGTCCATGAGGTCACTAAGATTAGGACACAACTGAGTCACTTCACTTTCACTTTTCACTTTCATGCATTGGAGAAGGAAATGACAACCCACTCCAGTGTTCTTGCCTGGAGAATCCCAGGGANAAATCCCATGGCCAGAGGAGCCTGGTAGGCTGCAGTCCATGAGGTCACTAAGATTAGGACACAACTGAGTCACTTCACTTTCACTTTTCACTTTCATGCATTGGAGAAGGAAATGACAACCCACTCCAGTGTTCTTGCCTGGAGAATCCCAGGGATGGGGGAGCCTGGTGGGAAGCTGTCTATGGGGTCGCACAGAGTCGGACACTGCTGAAGCGACTTAGCAGCAGCAGCAGCAGCAGGAAATCCTCTGAATCAATCCAGAGACCACTCAGGGGGAAAGTTCCCACCTTCTCAATTAAATCTTATTTACTCCTTCTTTTTAAAATATTTCTCTTCCATTGGCTTATTTGGGCCTGTCCAACTAATTCTGGTTCCTTCATCATCAAACTTCATCCTCAAACTTCATCATCAAACATGAAAGTGAAAGAGGAGAATGGAAAAGTCGGCTTAAAGCTCAACATTCAGAAAACGAAGATCATGGCATCCAGTCCCATCACTTCATGGAAAATAGATGGGGAAACAGTGGAAACAGTGGCTGATTTTATTTTTCTGGGCTCCAAAATCACTGCAGATGATGATTGCAGCCATGAAATTAAAAGACGCTTACTCCTTGGAAGGAAAGTTATGACCAACCTAGACAGCATATTAAAAAGCAGAGACATTACTTTGACAACAAAGATTTATCTAATCAAGGCTATGGTTTTTCCAGTAGTCATGTATGGATGTAAGAGTTGGACTATAAAGAACACTGAGTGCCGAAGAATTGATACTTTTGAACTGTGGTGTTGGATAAGACTCTTGAGAGTCCCTTGGGCTGCAAGGAGATCCAACCCGTCCATTCTAAAGGAGATCAGTCCTGGGTGTTCATTGAAAGGACTGATGCTGAAGCTGAAACTCCAGTACTTTGGCCACCTCATGCGAAGAATTGACTCACTGGAAAAGACCCTGATGCTGGGAAAGATTGAAGGCAGGAGGAGAAGGGGATGACAGAGGTTGAGATGGTTGGATGGCATCGCTGACTCGATGGACATGGGTATGGGTGGACTCTGGGAGTTGGTGATGGACAGGGAGGCCTGGCGTGCTGTGGTTCATGGGGTCTCAAAAAGTCAGACACGACTGAGCGACTGGACTGAACTGAACATCATCACACTTCTCCGCACCTCCATGGCTGTAGTGGTTGTCTGGACCCTCAAAATGCTCTGTCTAGAAATGGGGACATCCAGCATCCTTTGAGTTCCATCCTGACAATATTCCAAACCATTTTTGAGAACTCCTGCATAATTTCTGTCAAATATTATCTGTACTCACATTATTTTATCACATCTTCTTGCTCAAATTTCTATGTAATCATGTTGCTGTTTGGTAGAAACCAATGCAATACTGTAAAGCAATTATCCTTCAATTAATAATAAATAAATTTTTGAAGTAATTAGCTTGCAATTAAAATAAATAAATTTTTTAAAAATAAAAATAAATAAATTTTTTAAATGGGTAACTAAAAAAAAAGAATATATGTTGACCCTGCAATCAGAAATAAAAAATATTTCTACCTAATCAAATTAAAATTTTTTAACTCAGTATTCAGATTACTTTCTAAATGCCAACTTCAACTTCATATCAACCCAAGCCCCAACTTTATCAAATCATTTAAAGTCCTTTGCTCCATCTACTCAGTCTCTTTGCCAATCTACTTGTCCAAAGTTCAGAATAGTTTCACCCATCTGAAATTTCCTTTCCTGTCCTCCATGACCAATTTATATCATCGCTTCTTTTAAGATTTCACTACGTTCAATCACCCATTATAGCTTCACTTTGGAGTATGAGCTGCTTCTTAAAAGTTATGATTCTTTCATCCAAGATGTAAGAATATGTATACTCTGCCTTTCTTCAGTTAGACCTCCACCACTTACAAAACAGGGACTGTGTCTTACAATTCAATAACATTACAAAACTGAAAATCTCCCATGATGCTTGGAGCAAGTCCATCCACACAGTAGCTGCTGAAAGTGCCTGTCACATAGTACCTACCCAATCACCTAAATGCCTCCAGAAAGAATTAACTGATAAACTTTATACATCAGTTCACATTTTCCCTGTTCCATTTTAACCAGAAAGAGTAAGAGAAGTTCCAATGATTGTTAGTGTCCATGAATTTTTCTATTCATTTAACTCTCTCCAAGACAAAACTATTTGAATCAGCAGTATTGCTAAATAACTTATTATGGCTTCCCTGGATATGATAAGCTTAATAGAAGAAGCCTCACATATCTTTTTTTTTTTTTTTAATAAACTTATTGAGCACATTTATACCTACACCAAGCACTGCACAAGGCTTTGGGACTATGAAAGTAGATATTGACAAGGTCTCTACCCTTGAGGCAAGACTTTTACTATGCATATAAGATAATTCTCTATACTGGATTTTTTTGGGGGGGAAGACTAAAAGCAAAATCATTTCTTACACTCATATGTCCTTTTGCTGTCTATAATTAATTCAGTCCAATTGTTTCACTTTTTAAATCAATTGTTACACAATCCTGAGATATTAGCTGTTAGGAATTATTACAGAGCAGAATTAGCAGATTAAAACAGGGGTTAAGAAAAATTGTGCAACTCTCTACAGAGCACATAGCTAAATTAGTGTTCTTTCTATTTCTACAAGATGACTCAGGAAATGGAATCACATTTCAGAAATAGGAAACTTTCTAAGATGTCATGAATTCCAACTTCAGATGAAGCAACCATGGACCACAGTAGATAAGTGATTTCTCTTGGATCACTTAATTACTAATTATGTAGAGTACAAAGCATGTCAGGTCAGCACAGGGTAAAACTGTGACATGTGCCTCTGATTCCAATATACCAAATCATTTTAGCATTTCCCAACCCAGCTATATACTTGGAGGCTGCCAAGGTCCCAACTGGAGCATCCCAACCCAGTCTAAGTCAGTATCACTTCCCCCAAAGTTTCTCCTTCCCCAAAGCCCAAGTGTCCTCTGTTTCAAGAAGGAGCTTCCTGCTCTCTGGGGTAAGATCAGTTAAGTAGTTTGAAGATCAGGTATCTGAAGTGTTCTTTAGAAGGTAACCTCATGGAAATAGAAGCATTTCAACAAGGTTATTGGGCCAGTACTGACTGGTCTAGGCAGTCCTTTGAAAGTCCAAGAATACTTTATGGAGCCTTGAAGTGAAAGTGAAAGTCGCTCAGTCTTGCCCAACTCTTTGAGACCCCATGGACTATACAGTCCATGGAATTCTCCAGGCCAGAATACTGGAGTGGGCAGCCCTTCTCTTCTCCAGGAGATCTTCCTGACCCAGGAATAGAACCAGGGTCTCCTGCATTGCAGGTGGATTCTTTATCAGCTGAGCTACCAGAAAAGCAGAGCCTTGGAGTAGGGTGGAAAAAATGACACAAGGCCTATAGTCATGGGTTACAGCCCTATTTCCTACTCTTGTTTTCTCAAAAAACTTTAAAATATTTGCTTAAAAGTTATGATTCTTTCATCCAAGATGTAAGAATATGTATACTCTGCCTTTCTTCAGTTAGACCTCTACCACTTATAAAACAGGGACTGTGTCTTACAATTCAATAACATTACAAAACTGAAAATCTCCCATGATGCTTGGAGCAAGTCCATCCAAGAGTTCATCTTTCCAAGAGTTAATTTCTTTAACAATCAAAGAACAGAATTAAGTATCCTCAGGGTCTTTTCCATATGGTTGCCTCTGAGCTCTGGGCAGGATTTTTGTGTTAAAAAAGAAGCCACAGGTTGATTTAGATAATATTTAGATTTGTACAAGATAAGAATATGAAAGATTGCTCGGGAATAAAATGGCTTGGCCTCACTTGGACTCATGGCAATCTCAGAATCTTGATGCTTTCAGTTAGCAATTTCTTTATCAAGTTAATAAAACTTTGATCTTTATAATCAAAATGGTTCTGGAAAATACAGGAAACAGATCACACTATAGGTAACATAGTTCAGGAGAAAAAAAGCAGGATCAAAGGGTGAGGTAAAAATAGTGGAAAATATTTCTTTAATGCAATAAAGCATATACTGTAACTCTGTCTTTCAGATCAATTATTAACTTTTTAAAGCTCTAAAGAAATATCCACTAAAACAGTCGCGTATCACCAAAAAAGTCAACACGAATAAAAGCATATCAACTTTCCTTTAAACTTCAATTAACTGATCCATCCTTGCTCTTTTAATTTTAGTCTTCCAAATACCCATTCACACATTCTGCCTTATATTTATACTATTAAGCTATCTGCAAAGCAAAAAAAAAAAAGTATTAAAAGAAGCTACTCTTTTAATTCCTCATACAAAACAATTACATCTATCACCACAGACTCATGGCTGTTTGCAAATTCTGGAAGTAATTAAATATTAATATAAGAAAGAACAGGAGAGTTAAGAATTATGAAACCTTTTTATATGCTGAGAACTGAAATAACTGAGGGTAGGTCTAGAAAGGAGAGAGTAAAGAGAGAAAAAGAACGATGAAGTCAGACATCTGAAAGATTGCAAGTTAGAAAGTAAAACTTGTGCCTGTTGCTCTAGAAGAAAAGCTAGGAAGAACGAGCAGAAATTACTAAAAGCAAGTTTATTTTTATTTTCAACTTTGGTACAAAAAGAAAGTAAAATAAGATGTTTTGCTTTGTCTTTTTGAACTACAAGCATAGGTAAGAAAAGGAGGGGTAGGAAGCATTCTGGATTTCTTGTTTCAATGAAGCAAAGAGCATATTGCCTTTCCAGTAAGAGCCTTTCAGTTCAGCCTTTCAGCCTTTCAGATGGAAATGCTCGCCATCTTGTGAAATTTTAGGATATTGCCACATAGGCCCATTACCAGAACACAGTAATTTCAAACACTTTAATACAGTTTAAAACTTGACCTTAATTTTAGCTTAATTCCTCTTTTTACAAACAAACTTATAAGGAATAAGAAAAGGTTTTCTTGAATATAGAGAAATTGCTTACCAACGAGAAAGGGGAAGCAGAGAAGAGCAGTATAGGAGCACAGGATTAAGAGGTACAAACTATTATGTAGATTTTTTAAAAAGCTACAAGCATATACAGTACAACACAGGGAATATAGCCATTATCTTATGATAACTATAAATGGAGTGAAAGTGAAGTCACTCAGTTGTGTTTAACTCTTTGTGACCCCATGGACTGCAGCCTACCAGGCTCCTCCGTCCATGGGATTTTCCAGGCAAGAGTACTGGAGTGGGTTGCCATTTCCTTCTCCAGAGGATCTTCCTCACCCAGGGATCGAACCTGGGTCTCTCACATTGTAGGCAGACACTTTACCATCTGAGCCACCAGGGAAGACCCAATAAATGGAGTATAACCTTTAAAAATTGCAAACCACTATATTGTACACTTGTAACTTGTCTAATATTGTACATCAACTGTACTTCAATTTTTTAAAGACTTTTTTGGAAAAATGCACCTGAAAAGTATCACTATAATAATATACTAAAAACTGACTTTTACTATCTCTTCCTTCATTTAGATTGAAAAATGAACTCAAAAAAGAGGAGGGACAATTTGGAATGCAAGATAACAATCAGAGCAAATGTGTGAGTCAAGTCCAGATCCTTGCCTGAGCAAGAACCATATGGGTTATTAGAGTTGGTCTTGGGGGCTGAAACATTACCACTAAAGTTTTAACCCATTGTCTAGTATGAATTTAAGATAAGCAGTCCTGATACTAGAACCAAATTATAGACCATGAAGAAAGTGAAACCAATGATTCTTAAATATATACACTTATACCCTGGTATTTAATAGCAGTAATCAAATAAATTTATGTTATTAATTTTCATTTAAAGAAAGAAAAAAAAACACTTGATTAGGTTTGCCCTGACTGGTACCTAGACAACAAAATCCATTGAAAGGTACTATTCCTTGTTTAGTCAGTAAGTCTGTCCAATTTTTGCAATTCCATGGACTGTAGCCCTCCAGGCTCCTCTGTCCAGGGGATTTCCCAGGCAAGGATACTGGAGTGGGTTGCCATTTCCTCCTCTACGGAATCTCCCTGACCCAGGGACTGAACCCTGTGCCTCTTGCTTGGCAGGTGAATTCTTTGCCACCAAGCCACCTGGAAAGCCCCAAAAGGCACTATAATTTGGCACCAAATCACCATAGGCATAGACACAGAGAAAAACATGCAAACATGTGTCTGGTCATACAAGTACAATCTTAACATAAAAGATGGTAAATGCATCTTGTGTATATGCTTGTTTCATGCTTATTAGGATATGATAATGTCATTCCAACAATTTCCGCAAAAAATAGTCACAGGTAGCTAACACACAATTATTCTGTAAGAATACAGAAGAGTATTCTGTAAGTGTTGTGAAAACACATTCAGCTCACTTACTGGTGTCCAGAGAACTAAATAAGGCGCTGGGTCTAACTTGCCAGCCGCCTATGCCTGACAAGACTATCATCTGCCTCTGCCATCCAGCTACAGCACGTGGTCCCTTGAGGTGGCCCTGGGCACTGCAGCATTCCACTGTGCCCGCCATCTTCAGAAAAGCCTCAAAGAAATAAACCAGAACTGGTTAGAACTAATAAGGCCTAAGATGGTGGAAGATTTGCCTTCTAGTAGACCCTGAGCCTTATTGTGCACTCATTGTAATACATCAGCATATGTTAAGTAACACACCCACCAGCGCTATGATGATGGACAGTCGCCATGCCAACAGCTGGAAATGCCCAGACAAGGACTGAAAAGAAGTATTGCCTCAGTTCCCATTCAAACCACACCTCTGTTCTCAGATTAGTCATGAATATTCCTCCTGCTACTTCCAGTTCCCCTGTTCAACCTCAACTCTCCTATATAAATGGTGTCTCTTCCCAAATCTGGTTGAGAAGTTGATTTGTGAACCAGGTCCCTACTCCATCCTTGGCCATTGAATAAAGCTTGTGTCCTTCCAGTCTTAGCATCGGTTTCGTTATTGGCTGTGCAAATATTATGGAAAAAAGAACTTCCCTGGCCAAGATAAGGGGTGTTGGTGGGTGCTAGGACACTGGCGTGGGTCCAACCAATTCGGTAACAGATCAGAGTTTCAAATTCACCGTAAGAAGTTTTCTCTGTGCTGAAAGAGGTTTACCTAAAAGAGGTACCACTGACATAAGACCCCTACAGCTGCTCAGAACTCATTTCCTGTGCAGCCTGCCCTGGGACTTTTGTGTTGCGGGTGCCAGGCCCAAGGAACCAGGGCCTGCTTCTCCCATCCAGGCAGACTGGGCCTGACTAAGAACTGAGTGCACGATCAAGCGTGTTTTATGGAGCATCTGGAAGGTGTCACCAACAGAAATAGAAGATGTCCCCATAAGAACTACAGCTCCATTATTTCAAGATGCATGATTGTAATAGCAATAATTTGCTTGATGACCTAGAACTCTCCACAGCCATCATTCACATCCATAAAAAGGAAGGGAACAAACAGGTACCACTGTTATTGAGCCCAAGTTCCTTCTGCTGGTTGCACAACAGGCTAATAAATCAGGAAACCAGTTGTTGGGTCAAGCAATAATAACTTTAATCGGAAAGCTAGGAGACCAAGATGGCAGACTAGCATCTCAAAAAACCATCTTCCTTCAGTTCAGATTCAGGCTCCTTCTGTATACAAGTGGGGGAAGGGACCCACTTTGGCACCATCCAGTGGCTAAGCCAGGCCACTAAGGGTAACTGTGCTGTGCTAAGTCGATTTCAGTCGTGTCTGACTCTTTTGCGACCCCATGGATCCTAACCCACCAGATTTTTCTGTCCATGGTATTCTCCATGCAAGAATACTGGAGTGGGTTGCTGTCCCCTCCTCCAGGGGATCTTGCCGACCCAGGGATTCAATGGAGTCTAAGCGAGATCTTTACCACTAGCGCCACCTGGGAAGTCAATTGACAGTTGTTCACTAACTGTTGCTTGCTTGGGGGAGGGGCCCACGGTTGTGCCAGCGAATGGATGCCCCGGCCCCTCCAGCAATGTCAGCCGCCAGCCCTTGGTGGAACCAGGCATGCAAGTGGCTGAGACCATGGTGGCCACGTAGAGGTGTTTGACTAGTCCAGCAAGCATGATTACCGTCTGAGGCAGTGAGCGCTGTGGGCTCAGCCCACCTCTGACCCCACCAGCCAGTCTGTGACGTCCGAAGTGGACCCAAGCTGGCGCCCCCCAGAGTGGAGCTCCTGACTGCTGTCTTGTGCAGGGGGTGGGCAGCAGGAGCTGGCCAGTCTGGTGAGATAGCAGCAGCTAGGTACAGAGAGGTACCGCGACAGAGTGGCCCCTGACTCAACAGAACACATAGGTGGGCCCCAGGAAGGGAAGGGCACATCAGGCCTCAGGTTCTGATTTGGGAGGCTGCCACTGTACCACCAATGAGAGAATATGAACTGATCAATTTAATACATGGTGTTTTGAGAGACACTGACAAAATACAATGACAGATACATTGACTATACCCAGTTCACAAATCATGAAGTAGGCATGATTTGGTGATAACTTTCCTCCTTATATGCAAATGTGACCCATTATAATGTGATGGAACACTTTCAGTAACTCCAAATAATTCAGTTCCAAAACACCGCTCGGATATTTTCATAAAGATTTGAAGCAGTTTGTTACAGTAGGGTGAGAAAGAGAAACCAAGAAAAATAAAAGGAGGAGAAATGGGATATATTGTAGTCTCCAAGCACTATTAAATCTCTTATTGGGCAAAGGCTTGATTCAAGAAACATTTTAAGAAGATTGGACAGGGACTGCCCTGGTGGTCCAATCATTAGAACTCTTTGCTTCTACTTCAGGGGGCCCAGGATTCTATCATTGGTCAGTTCAGTTCCATCGCTCAGTCGTGTCCAACTCTTTGTGACTCCGTGAACCGCAGCACACCAGGCCTCTCTGTCCATCACCAACTCCCAGAGTCCACCCAAACCCATGTCTATTGTGTCAGTGATACCATCCAACCATCTCATCCTCTGTCGTCCCCTTCTTCTCCTGCCCTCAATCTTTCCCAGCATCAGGGTCTTTTCAAATGAGTCAGCTCTCCGCAACAGGTGGCTAAAGTATTGGAGTTTCAGCTTCAACATCAGTCCTTCCAAATGAACACCCAGGACTGATCTCCCTTAGGATGGACTGATTGGATCTCCTTGCAGTCCAAGGGACTCTCAAGAGTCTTCTCCAACACTACAGTTCAAACGCATCAATTCTTTGGAGCTCAGCTTTCTTTAGATTCTTTTATTTTAGCTATCAGTATGTAAGAGCCCACACTGTGGTCTTTCCTCACACTTCAAGGGTATGCTTACCTGTGTTTCAGCAATGACTGACCTTCACCCCAGGCCTTGAACAAGTGTCTCTAATCCTAGAGAGGGCTTGTCACCTTTTCCCCCAGACTCCAGGCAGGAATGAAGCGGACAACTTGGTTTTTTAACTCCTGTTTCCCCTGTAGCATCTTCTTTTTAAAAAATTACTTATATACTTATTTATTTGGCTGCACCAGGTCATGGTTGCAGCATGTGGGATCTAGTTCCCTGACCAGGGATCAAACACAGAGTCCCTGCATTGGTAACATGGAGTCTTAGCCACTGTACCACCAGAGAAGTACCCTATGCTTAACTTTTAACTGGTGGTTGATCAGTTGGACTATAAAGAAAGCTGAGCACTGAAGAATTGATGCCTTTGAATTGTGGTGTTGGAGAAGACACTTGAGAGTCCCTTGGACTACAAGGAGATCCAACCAGTCCATCCTAAAGGAGATCAGTCCTAGGTGTTCATTGGAAGGACTGATGTTGAAGCCGAAACTCCAATACTTTAGCCACCTGTTGCGGAGAGCTGACTCATTTGAAAAGACCCTGATGCTGGGAAAGATTGAGGGCAGGAGGAGAAGGAGACGACAGAGGATGAGATGGTTGGATGGCATCACTGACACAATGGACATGGGTTTGGGTAGACTCCAGGAGTTGGTGATGGACAGGGAGGCCTGGTGTGCTGCAGTTCATGGGGTCACAAAGAGTTGGACACGACTGAGTAACTGAACTGAACTGAACTGACCATTTCACTATTTCTTGTCTTTTTTCAAAAGAATCAATAAAGCCTAACAACAAGAATCCAATTTCACTGTTCTTACAATTACAAAGTTGCCCATGTTTTTACAATGCCTTGTGCATTCCTTTCCACAAATAAGCCAAACTCATTCTCCATTGGTGAATATTTTAATAATTGCCCTTCTCTGTTGCATCAGGCGGTGTGTCTGCTTTCATCATTGGTTTTGATTTCCTGTCCCATCCTGTTGTCTGCTTAGTCATCGTCAATCCAGACCACCCCTCCCCCCGCCCCCGAGGCTGTAGTTTACCCGTCCATCTCCCCTCCCCCGTCCCCCCACTTGCTCTGGTCATAGCTGTGCTATGGTCCACAGCGTGTGTCCCCTTAGTCGGGTTTGTGCTTTGTCTTCATGTCTCATTAAATGGTGTTTTTCCCCCATAGCAGTAAGTTGAATCGGTGTATCACTATGCAGTTACAGGAGAAGGCAATGGCAACCCATTCCAGTACTCTTGCCTGGAAAATCCCATGGACGGAGGAGCCTGGTAGGCTGCAGTCCATGGGGTCGCACAGAGTCGGACACGACTGAAGCGACTTAGCAGCATTGCATCAGGGCACCTGCACTGTATACCAGCAGTGACAGGGCACTCATTTCCGGACGGGCAGCAGGTGAGCCAGCTCTAAAACCTACCTTAGCATCTGCTTTCATGGACCACTCCCAATACATTATCATGGGTTAGTATATAGGTTTATTAGGGAGGATTTTTAGGATCCTCACCACAGGTAGGAGACAAAGTCAGGCCAAGCAGAAAGACAGATGAGCTGCAATGCAGCTTAACAAAGGTGTGGGTAACTCTGAAGCTATCACAGGCTTCCAGAGTCACCTAAAGTTGGGGTCTTGGCATTTTACACCTCAATATTGATCAATCATTGCATGTGTTATTCAGGAAAAGGGAATGACATTGGGTAATGAAAAAGAGGGCTGATAGCTGATGTCTGTCAGTTGGCAGTACATCCAAAAGCTGGGCAAATAAGCCCTTTGGTCCTGCGTGAAGACAGATTGGGACAGCGTCACCCAGTACCTATTGCAACAGTCTACAACACCCTACAAGGCCTGGCCCCTGGGTTCCTCTTCAAAAGTATCTCCAACGACACTCCCTTTTTTTACTTCCTCTGGGCATACTGGCTTCTCTCTTGTCCCTGGAACACACCAGCCTCAGGGCCTTTGCACGTCCTGCTCCCTCTGCCTTGAACGCTCATTCCCCACATGGCCCTGTGGCTCCCAGGCTCAAAAGTCCCTCCTGAAAGAGGGTACCTGACCCTCAGTAAAACAGTCCACCCGTTCATATCACTTTTCCCCTTGCTCTGCTCCATCTTTCTCCATGTTGTTTCTCACTCTCTTACCATGAATTAAACTTATTTCTTTATTGTCTGTCTCCCCCTGCAAAGCAAGCCCCATGAGGGCCAGGCTGTGACCTATCTTGTCCACTATTATGGGTCCTGCCCTGGATCAGTGGCAGGCACAGGGTCAGGACTCAGCAGAAGTTAGGGAAGTGGATCAAGTCCCTCTCTCCTCCTCCCTGCACCCTCTGGATGCTCCTATGAGGCTAGAGGCGCCCCCAGGGCTGTGCCAGGAAAATGGGCAACCTGACTTCCTGGGCCCAGATCACCTCCTGCTTCTGAGTCTCAGCTGCTTTATCAGAAGCCAACACTCACTGAGGAAGAGGGACAGGGTGCCCAGTGGAGCCAAAGAGGAAGTACCAGGTTGTGGTACAGTTTATCAATAGAGATGGATTGGTTTGAATGTAAACAAGTTGTAATTTGTGAGAATTAAAGGCAGCACTCCAGGCTTCCCTGTCCTTCACCAACTCCTAGAGCTTGCTCAAACTCATGTCCATTGAGTTGGGAATGCCATACAACCATCTCATCCTCTGTCATCCCCTTCTTCTCCTGCCTTCAATCTTTCCCAGCATCAGAGTCTTTTCCAATGAGTCAGTTCTTTGTATCAGGTGGCCAAAGCATTGGAGTTTCAACTTCAGCATCAGTCTTTCCAGTGAATATTCAGGGTTGATTTCCTTAGGACTGACTGGTTTGATCTCCTTGCAGTCCAAGGGACTCCAACCTTCAAATAACACACCAGACAGGTTCATGTACGATACATAGAGTTCACACTTGCAAGTACTTACTTACATGGGAAAGTTATACTAAAGGAGATGTCACCCTAAACTGGCCAAGATAGGGTTCTTTTAACCTTTCTTTTTTTTGCATATAGAGCTAGAGAAAGCCAGTTATAAAATCAGATAGACTGAATGAAGTGTTTAGTCTGATTATATTTAACTTCTAAAAGAGGAAATGATAATGTAATTTCCTTGCAGGACACCAACAAAAACCTGCTTGAAAACATATCAAAATTTCAAAAGGCCACTGATACAGGCCGGGCCTCTCCTTCTGTTCCTCCCAGTTCCTCTAAGTGTCCACAGTATCCTCTCCTCCTTGCTATCCACCTGTCCCTGAACTTCCTTTTTATAACACTGAAACTGATTCCCCTCAGAAGGCAACAATATTTCTAAAGCACTGATTAAAATGTCTGTGATTCAGAACTAGAATAAAAAATTTCACAATTCATGTGGAAACACAAAAGACCCTAAATAACCAAAGCAGTCTTTAGAAAGAAGAATGGAGCTGGAGGAATCCGCCTTCCTGATTTCAAATTATACTACAAAACTACAGTCATCAAGACAGTATGGTACTGGCACAAAAACAGAAATATAAACCAATGAAACAAGATAGAAAGCCCAGAAATAAACCCATGCACCTATGGGTACCTTATTTTTGACAAAGGAGGCAAGAATATACAATGGGGCAAAGACAGCCTCTTCAATAAATGGTGCTGGGAAAACTGGACAGTTACATGTAAAGAATGAAACTAGAACACTTCCTAACACCATACACAAAGACAAACTCAAAATGGATTAGAGACCTAAATGTAAGACCAGAAACTATAAAACTCTTAGAGAAAAACACAGGCAGAACACTCGACATAAATCAAAGATCCTCTATGACTCATCTCCTAGAGTAATGCAAATAAAAACAAAAGTAAACAAATGGAACTTGATTAAACTTAAAAGCTTTCACACAGCAAAGGAAACTTTAAGCAAAGTGAAAAGACAACCTTCAGAACGGGGGAAAATAATAGCAAATGAAACTGACAAAGGATTAATTTCCAAAATATACAAGCAGCTCATGCAACTCAATACCAGAAAAACAAGCAACCCAATCAAAAAGTGGGGGAAAGACCTGAAGAGACATTTTTCCAAAGAAGACATACAGATGGCTAACAAACACATGAAAAGATGCTCAGCATCGCTCATTATTAGAGAAATGCAAATCAAAACTACAATGAGATATCACCTTACACCAGTCAGAATGGCCATCATCAAAAAGTCTACAAACAATAAATGCTGGAGAGGCTTTGGAGAAAAAGGAATGGTCTTGCACTGTTGGTGGGAATGTAAATTCATACAGCCACTATGGAAGACAGTATGGAGATTCCTTAAAAAGCTAGAAATAAAACCACCATCAGTTCAGTTCAGTTCAGTCTCTCAGTCACTCAGTCTTTGTGACCCCATGGACTGCAGTACACCAGGCTTCCCTGTCCATCACCAACTCCTAGAGCTTACTCAGACTCATGTCCATTGAGTAGGTAATGCCATCATATGACCCAGCAATCCCACTCCTAGGCATATACTCTGAGGAAACCAAAATTGAAAAAGACACATGTACCCCATTGTTCATTGCAGCACTATTTACAATAGCTAGAACTTGGAAGCAACCTAGATGTCCATAGCCAGATGAATGGATAAAGAAATTGCAGTACATATACACAATGGAATATTACTCAACCATAAAAAGGAATGCATTTGAGTCGGTTCTAATGAGGTGGATAAACCTAGAACATATTATACAGACTGAAGTAAGTCAGAAAGAGAAAGATAAATATCATATTCTAACACATATATATGGAATCTAGAAAAATGGTACTGAAGAATTTTATCTATGGAGCAGCAATGGAGAAATAGATATAGAGAATAGACTTATGGACATAGGGAGAGGGGAGGAGAGAGTGAGATGTATGGAAAGAGTAACAGGAAATTTACATTACCACATGTAAAATAGATAGCCAATGGGAATTTGCTGTATGGCTCAGGAAACTCCAACAGGGGCTCTGTATCAACCTAGAAGGGTGGGCTAGGGAGGGAGATGGGAGGGAGGTTCAAAACAGAGGGGAGATATATATATATACCTATGACTGATTCATGTTGAGATTTGACAGAAAACAACAAAATTCTGTAAACCAATTATCTATCCTTCAATAAAAAAATTAATTAAAAAAAATAAAATAAGAATATCATCAAGGATACAAGAACCCAGAAATTTTGTTTTTCTTCTTACTCTTTATCTAACAGGTAACTTCTTTGTGAGTTACTTGAGGATGTACTCCAGCAAGATGAGGGAGTATAATAAAGCAAAGAGAAATGAAAAAAGAAAATCAAAATGAAAATTCTAATATGATAACCCAGTAGTAACTGTAGACATCAATCAATCCAGATTGGAGCAAGAATATAGAGGCCTCTGGGAATGAGTCAGTGGTTTGTTAAGGCCATCTCCTACCAGCTCACAAGAGTCCACTGTTAATTTTCAGGAATGTTGCAAGTCAGCTGTTTAAAACATTTTAACATTTGTTATCAAAAATTAGCTTCTGTAAATATATAGTTAAGTTATATTAAAAACAAAGGAAATAAACATGCCAAAAAAATGTCTGTGATTATTTTGGTCATTTTTTAAAAACATTTTTTCAAAATTCTAATCTTAAAGAAGAAAAAGTCCTTTTAGGAGGAACTTGTATTATCTCCCTGTGCCTTTGAGATGTAAATATTCTACCTGATCTTCTTAAGCATCCTCTTCTGTATCTTGAGGGTTTGGTTTGTTGACCAGTGGGAAAAATCTCTCTGGTCTCTTCCACCCAGAAAGTACTCATGCAGTGTACATTTGGCATCCAGTCTAACAGACTGGGATTCTGAGCAGTCTTTTTGCCTGGCGTGCCTGCTTTCCAAGGAGTTGGTCATAAGGGGTCCTGATCTATAAGGACTTTTTTTCAGTTCAACCTTCATTGAATCTGCTTGTATGAAGGCCTTGACTTTATAGATTATTATTGAGGGTGTCAGGGGGAGGCAGAAGAGAAGGAATAAGCTTCCCACATTTTGTGAGGGCTGCATCCTTTACACTGTCCTGTGGGAACACCTCTTGCATCTTATTGGTTTGAGTCATCATTAAGATCCTTTATGTCAACGGTCAGATGATGGATCCTTTCAATTGGAAAACACTTCTAAACTGGTAAATTTTTAGAGAGCTCTAATCATAAACAGCTGTTTAATTGGTACGTATGGAAAGAGTAAATTAAAAATGAATACACCAGCGGTATTTTTCACAGAGCTAGGATAAATAATTTCACAATTTGTATGGAAATACAAAAAACCTTGAATAGCTAAAGCAATCTTGAGAAAGAAGAATGGAACTGGAGGAATCAACCTGCCTGACTTCAGGCTCTACTACAAAGCCACAGTCATCAAGACATATGGTACTGGCACAAAGACAGAAATATAGATCAATGGAACAAAATAGAAAGCCCAGAGATAAATCCACGCACCTATGGACACCTTATCTTTGACAAAGGAGGCAAGAATATACAATGGAGAAAAGACAATCTCTTTAACAAGTGGTGCTGGGAAAACTGGTCAACCACTTGTAAAAGAATGAAACTAGAACACTTTCTAAACCATACACAAAAATAAACTCAAAATGGATTAAAGATCTAAACGTACTAAAGAGACATGTGTACCCCAATGTTCATTGTAGCACTGTTTATAATAGCCAGGACATGGAAGCAACCTAGATGTCCATTGGCAGATGAGTGGATAAGAAAGCTGTGGTACATATATACAATGGATATTATTCAGCCATTAAAAAGAATTCATTTGAATCAGCTCTAATGAGGTGGATGAAACTGGAGCCTATTATACAGAGTGAAGTAAGCCAGAAAGAAAAACACCAATACAGTATACTAACGCATATATATGGAATTTAGAAAGATGGTAACGATAACCCTGTATGCGAGACAGCAAAAGAGACACAGATGTATAGAACAGTATTTTGGACTCTGTGGGAGAGGGAGAGGGTGGGGTGATTTGAGAGAATGGCATTGAGACATGTATAATATCATATAAGAAACGAATCACCAGTCTAGGTTCGATGCAGGATACAGGATGCTTGGGGTTGGTGCACTGGGATGACCCAGAGGGATGGTATGGGGAGGGAGGTGGGAGGGGGGTTCAGGATTGGGAACACGTGTACACCCGTGGTGGATTCATGTTGATGTATGGCAAAATCAATACAATATTGTAAAGTAATTGGCCTCCAATTAAAATAAATAAATTTAAATTTTAAAAAAAGAATTTCTGGAGAAAATAAATCCTTTCACCATTCTTTTATCTGAAAAAAAGAAAAATGAATACGAAGAAATATAATGGCTTACTTTAAGTAAGCCATTATAGTTTAAAAAAAAAAAAAAAAAAACCTGTTTGAGAAGCCTATTTGAATTTGTGGTCTCAGCTTCATCTCAATGGGTCTTACAGATGCCAATATAAACATTAAAAGTGAAAGTCGTCCAGTCATGTCTGACTCTTTTCGACCCCATGGACTATATAGTCCATGGAATTCTCTGGGCCAGAATATTTTAGTGGGTAGTCTTTCCCTTCTCCAAGGGATCTTTCCAACCCAAGGAACAGACCCAGGTCTCCAAAATTGCAGGCAGTTTCTTCACCAGCTGAGCCACAAGGGAAGCCCAAGAATACTGGAGTGGATAGTCTATCCTTTCTCCAGGGGATCTTCCCAACCCAGGAATCCAACTGGGATCTCCCACTTTGTGGGCAGATTCTTTACCAACTGAGCTATCAAGGAAGCCCAATCCTCTGTCAGACCAGTGATTAGCACTCCAAGCTCTCACTGATGAGGGCCCTGGGTTCAATTCCTGGTTGGTGATCTAAGATCCCACAAGGCGAGTGGTGCAGCAAAGAAAAAAAGAATAAAAGGACTCTCATACTAAAAATACAAAGCAGAAAATATTAACATTGTTAATCAGCTATACTCCAATATAAAATAAGAATTAAAAATAAAAGGAAATGGGTGAAAAAAAAAATAAACCAGCTCTTTCACTCCCCCACCAAAGAAAACAAACATACAAAAAAAAAATAGGTTGATTAATGTTAGGTTAATTAACAAGAGAATAGGAAGGCTTATTAAGGGGAAAATCATGGGACTTGCCCCAACAGGATGGAAATCTTTAGAAGGCTATTAAGAAATGAGATAAAATGGATGTTGATGGGATTAAAACAAAGGCTTTGATACAGCACTATCTAAGGTTGGATGGGTCAAATAAGCCTCCTCCATTGGTCCCCCCAATGTTAAAGGGCCCAAGCAAGTCCTCTTTATTTATCCCAGTTTGGAGAAATTTTAAAAGCTGGAAGAGGAAAAAATTACACTGAGAAGGCTAACAACAATTGCTTGGGACAACAGTTATTTAGACCAATTAATCAAGTTAAAGATTGACTGAAGAGCCTGGGTCCCTTGACTCGACCCCACAAAGCCTTTTTTATAGGAGTGGATAAAATGGGGGCTAGAAAGGAAAGGTTTCTGGAACTCCTTTTAAGACCAAGACTTTTGATGGGATCCTCATGGAGGCTAAAGTTAAAGGTCTAAGAGCTGATGGAACTGAGATATGAAGCTTATAAGAAAATTGGTGTATTCGAACAAGCTTTATGTTAAGATGATTGCATCTCTTTTACCTGATCATATTGTGAAGACAGACTTTATGTCTCACTGGGAATTGCTTCCCCTGCCTGGCATTATAAAATAGGGCATACAAATATGTCCTTCAGTTCAGTTCAGTTCAGTTCAGTTCAGTCGGTCAGTCGTGTCCGACTCTTTGCGACCCCATGAATCGCAGCACACCAGGCCTCCCTGTTCATTACCATCTCTCAGAGTTCACTCAGACTCACATCCATCGAGTCAGTGATGCCATCCAGCCATCTCATCCTCGGTCGTCCCCTTCTCCTCCTGCCCCCAATCCCTCCCAGCATCAGAGTCTTTTCCAATGAGTCAACTCTTCGCATGAGGTGGCCAAAGTACTGGAGTTAGTCAGAGATCTTCCTGCTGATAGAAAGAAGCAAATTAAAGACAATGTAGTTGAGCATATTCATCTTTTGCTATCATTTTGGTGGCAGTCCAGTTCTTTTTATTTATTTATTTATGGCTGTGCTGGGTCTTCTTTGTTGTGCACAGGCTTTCCCTAGCTGGAGTGCTTGAGCATCTCATTGTGGCGGCTTCTCTTGCTGCAGAGCATGGGCTCTAGGGCAGGTGGGCTTCAGTAGTTGTGACGCACCGGCTTAGTTGCTCTGCAGCCTGTGAAATCTTCCCGGACCAGGGATTGAATCCATGTCCACTAACCACTGGATCACCACTGCAGTCCGGTAGTTCAGTTCTTTGAGGAATTAAAGCAACTATATTTGTCCCGCAAATCTCTATAAATCAGAGATGTAAATACAGCCCACAAGGACCTGAGACAAAGCCTAGTTAATTCAATCAGGTAACTTAAACAAAAAAGGCTGGGGTTGGAGTTGGGGTGATAGGCAAGGGAGAGGAGAGGGCATTTTAAAAGTTCAAACTGCTGAAAAGACTCCCTCATGGAAAATCTAACTGACAAAGAGCTCTAATTAACCAGCTTAAATGTAAGCACTTATGAATTATATTTCTAAACATAGTAAAAACTAATCAAATTGTTTTTCAAGTTCACATGACCTAAGATTAATCTCTAGTAAAGAAAAGCAAATTTAAAGTTATTGATTTAAATAGACGTGGCTGTAGAGAAGAAGGTAATGGCAACCCACTCCAGTACTCTTGCCTGGAAAATCCCATGGACGGAGGAGCCTGGTAGGCTGCAGTCCATTGGGTCTCAAAGAGTCGGACACGACAGAGTGACTTCACTTTCACTTTTCACTTTCATGCATTGGAGAAGGCAATGGCAACCCACTCCAGTGTTCTTGCCTGGAGAATCCCAGGGACGGGGGAGCCTGGTGGGCTGCCATCTGTGGGGTCGCACAGAGTCGGACACGACTGAACGACTTAGCAGCAGCAGCAGCAGCAGTAGAGTTATCAAACTAAAAATAGTTTATTCTACCTGGGTTTACTAGTTAAGTAAGTTGTGTTATCTCTGTTACAACATTTGTCAGCAATTAACAACTTGGGATGATGGTTGACCCTGTTTAATGTTTCATGAATTTTCTTTGTTTTGATTTGTTTTTCCATTTGTAAAGGCTGTTTATTGGCATTGATAGTCTGAGTTTTCTCCCCTTTTCTCTCTTCTATTTTTTTTTTTAACTGAAATAGAGTTGATTTACAATGTTGTATCACAAAGTTTTCATGGGTAATCAAAACATAATTATTGAGAGCGAGTAAATATAAATGGGATGGGACTTTTTAGGTGAAGTCTTTAAGAATAGTTATGTTTTATGGTATGTCTACTTAAAGAGGGAGAGGACATAGGTACACCTATGGCTGATTCGTGTTGATGTATGGCAGAAACCAATGCAATATTGTAAAGCAATTATCCTTCAATTAAAAAAAAATTAAATTAAGGAAACACTAGTTTCTCCAAACCTTTTTGGTAACTTGAAACTTTAGAGTGTTGATGAAAAACTTAATCAGTGGTCAATCTAAGAAAGAAATGGAAATTTTACTCAAGCGAACATGAGGATTATAACCCGGGTGACAGTCTTTCCTAGAGCTTTCAGGACTGTTCCAAAGAGGTAAGAGGGGAGACCAATATATGCATGATTGTGGCAAAGGAGTATTGGCAATCAAGCACACATCTTGGTAGAAGTTTTCTGCTATTCACAAGGAACAGATATCTTGGTTAATGGTTTTAGTGCTCTTCTAAGTATGAGAAGATGCAAAAAAACCCTGAGTTCATAAAATTTTCTGCTGGAAATGTCTGTCTGAGGGCAGGTTCTGTCGGTTTTCCCAGAGCACAAAATGCCTTATCCTGATCTTCACCTGGAATTCCTTTCAGAATGTATTGTGGGTCAGTGACTGCCATGGCTTATGACTTGATTTGTTGAACTGGACAGTGAACATGATTTTGCAACCCATCTCTTTTGGTCTTAATTTCTACCACGGTTTGGAAGACATTTGTCCCATGGTACTAGGAATGTTCATTCCCAGGTGAGGTGAGGAGCTCGTTGATAGGCCACTCACTGTGCTATTTATTACCAAACTGACTAGGCTCTGTTAACAGTAGCCAAAAGCCTCTGGACTGCCTATCATACTATCCTGTTGTGGTCCAGAAAATCGTTCCCTCTTGTTGCTTCTTCCCCTATCTAGAGTTGTTGTTGCTGTTGTTTCATTGCCAAGTTGTGCCCGACTCTTTTGTAACCCCCATAAACTGTAGCCCTCCAGGCTCCTCTGTCCATAGGATTTCCCAGGCAAGAATACTGGAGTGGGTTGCCATTTTCTTCTCTAGGGGATCTTTCCGACCCAGGGATGGAACCCAAGTTTCCTGTGTTAGTAGGCAGATTCTTTACCACCGAGCCTCCCAGGAATCACTATCTAAAGTTACACAATTACAGCCATCGATCTTATAGGATTGTATATTTGGTCAATCGTTTCAAGTCAACTAGCCATCATTATTTTTATCAGAAGCTCAGTCACACATTTGGTAATGCAAGAAACAATAATCTTGTAAAATAAGACAGAATACAAATAATATAGCTAGTGACATTCATAAGGTCATAAGTAAGAATTCAAGCTGAGATCTTCCATTAGGTGCGGCCCAGTGTATGTCCAGATCATCTGACCCAGTGCTTTCAGTACCAATCACTCTTTTTAAGGGAAATGATATATTGGCATTGTCCATTAATTTCACCAAAGATATCCTCATGTACAAGGTGAGTGATGTGTTGCCCTGACCACTTACAGGACAGAGAAAGTGCACACCTTCTAAGGAGTTACACGGCTGGTGCCAGAAGAAAAAAAAAAATGGATCTTTAAGGTTGAACAAGTATTAAGGTTAAGCAGGTATTTCTGCCATTGGAAGGTTTGGTTAAGGCATAATACAGATGGACAACGCACAAAGGAGAGATGAAGAAAGTCTAAAGGGGTGGAGAAAAAAATTATGTTTAAAGTTTGCTGGTCTTGCCTTAAAATATGAATTTTATTTCATCAAGAAATAATTAATTAAATAATTAAATAAATTAAAGAAATAATTAATTAAATAATTAAAATTTGTTGAATATCTAGATTATTCCAAAATTAAATAAGATATTGAAACATTAACTACTAAACATAGGCTTCTTTTCAGAAAACTAAAGACATTTTGGATTATTGATAAATATGTTCAGTGCTGCACTGAAATTTTTTCTATAAGAAACCATGTGACTTTTTAAAAAATTATAAATAGCATCTATGTTTTCAGTTCTACAGAAAGCTAATGTAAAAGGCAGTCCATAATTGCTTACTTCTTAATTTTCACTAGAAATTAAGGTATTTAAAGATTTTGACTGAGAAAAAAATAACACAAACAATGTAAGAGCTATGAGTTGAGCATTATTCAATGTCTTACTGAAGACTAGAGTCTGGAAGACAGACTCTCAGATAGCTCTGAGGAACTTCTCTGAAGAGGTGAAAGAGGGGCCAGTGTGTTAATACATATGAATACCTTGGTTGGGAAATATATGTACTCAAATATACAATTTAAAAAACAGATATCAAGTTAATGTTTTCAGCACTTATCTACGTGTATATGGGAAAATGCCAGACTCTGAGGTCTTTGAAATTCTTCCTTAGATTATACACCTTAATTATCTAGGGACTCATATATCCAAAACACAGACTACTTCATCCTGAATCCCTTTCAGGGTGTACTTGTAGGTCAGCAATTGCAGTGGCCAATGGATTGATCCTTGTAGTATAGGAACGGTGGGCAATGCTCTTTGTTTACAAGGTTAAAAACTCATTTGGGAGAATGGCATTGAAACATGTATAATATCATATATGAAATGAATCGCTAGTCCAGGTTCGATGCATGATACTGGATGCCTGGGGCTGGTGCACTGAGATGACCCAGAGGGATGGTACGGGGAGGGAGGAGGGAGGGGGGTTCAGGATGGGGAACACGTGTATACCTGTGGCGGATTCATGTTGATGTATGGCAAAACCAATACAATATTGTAAAGTAATTAACCTCCAATTAAAATAAATAAATTTATATTTTTTAAAAAACTACTAAATTAATAAGGAAAACACCTTCTTAGCCAAGAAAACACCTTCTTATCCAATCCTTTCTTGCATTACCAAATGTGTGACTGAGCTTCTGATAAAATAATGATGGTAGGTGACTTGAGACGATTGACCAAATATACAATCCTATAAGATCGATGGCTGTTTGTTTTTTTTTAAAGATACAAAGAATGGAGATGCATTTTTTTAAGGGAAAGAAAGGTAATTTATCCTAAAGTTTGTTATTTCTAAATGGAAAAGAAAATAAGGAATGAACTAATAGGGAAATAGAAAGCTGTAAAAGGTCTGTGAGGAAAAAAAAAGAATCGTTAGAAAGAAATTTTATATATGGTTAGGGCTGGCTAAGATTGAAATAAATTTAAGTGAATGAGCTTTTTTTTGTGAATGAGTTTTAATGGTAAATGCAAGATGGTGCAAAACCTGTGTTTTGTTTTTCTCTGTTAAGAGAGCAAAGTTTTCTTACACTATTTATCTACTGTTGATAACAGACTATAAAGTTTCTTTAACCTTTTACATAATCTGTTGCAACTTTCTGTATTGGCCTTTGAAATCACTTTTTGCTACATTGGTTAAGTAAACAAGTATTGTTTCATAGTGATCTACAATCCTGTCTGACTAAGTATTTTAAAATTTGTTGACATCTTTGACAAACTTTCTGAAATCAAACTCTGATTTTGATTCTTTTGATCTTTAGCTAAATTTGGGATGCTCCAGAATTTCCCTAAAACATCTCAGAGAGAGATTAAACTAACTAGGCTTATTTTGCATGTTGAATTACATAGGAAACATTGTCAAATGAGTGATGATAAAACTTCTTAGGTTACATATTAATATAAATGTTCTAGAAATTATATGAAATTCCTAAAATTGGATATGTCCTGGCATAATGCTATGTCATAATTTTAGTTATTATCTTAATATGTTATATGTTGTATAAATAACCAAACTTCTTTGTCAATTGCATTGTAATCAGGTCCTTAACCATGCCATTTTAAGTCTTTGACTATATCACTCTAGTGCTTTTACAAAAATGAAGATCTTCAAGAAGTTTCATAGAAAGGACTTTTCTTTTTACAAGTACAAGTTTATAACTTTTAGATCATATCACTGAAATGGGTAAAAAACTTCGCTTTCACTTTTCACTTTCATGCATTGGAGAAGGAAATGGCAACCCACTCCAGTGTTCTTGCCTGGAGAATCCCGGGGACCAGGGAGCCTGGTGGCAGGCCGTCTATGGGGTCGCACAGAGTTGGACACGACTGAAGCGACTTAGTAGTAGTAGAGGAAAACTGATGGTTTCAGAAACTGCTAACAAGAGATCAACAAGAATTAATTACATGGGACTGAATAAATTGATGAGTACGATTTTAAGTTTCATGAGTTTTGTCCAAAATAGTACTGGCTTTTAATATTTGTTCTCCAGATATGAGGAAACCTTCAATATTTAAATTCTATCACATATTACCACTGTTACACATTTTTTTTAGTTTAGAGTTACCCACATACTTAATTTTATTCCTGCTTCTCTACTATGTTATCTGGGATTTTCCCCCTTCTTAAAAAATAGTTTTTACTATCACCCTTTAGTTTGTTTTGCTAATAACAAATCTGTTATTATTTATTTATTTATTTGGCCAGGCTGTGTCTTAGTATGGCACTTGGGATCAAAGATCCCTCATTGTGGCATGCGAACTCTGAGTTGAGGCATGCGGGATCTAGTTCCCTAACCAGGAACTGAACTAGGGCCCCCTGCACTGGAAGTTTGGACTCTTAGCCACTGGATCACAAAAGAAGTTCCTAGTTTTGTCTTTCTCTAAATGATTTCATTTTTAAAATATATATATTTTTTAAATATTTTATTATTCCTATTTTGTTAATTTTTATATTTTGGCCATGACACACAGCATGTGGGATCTTAGTTCCCCAACCAGGGATTGAACCCACGTCCCTTGCAATGGAAGGACAGAGTCTTAACCCCTGGGCTACCAGGGAAGTCCCTAAAGATATTTTTGCTTGTGTACAATTCTTAGGTTTATTATTATATCCTTTTAGCACATTAAAGCTACCTTCTCATTGAGGTCCAGTTTCCATTTTTGCGTTTGCAAAATTAAATATTGATTTTAAGTTTTTCTTTTTAAGTGGAATCTCTTTCCTTCTTTCTTTCTTCCTTCTTTCCCTTTCCCTCGCCCTTCCTCCCTCCCTCTCTTTCTCTTTCCTCTTTTTACTCCTTCCTGACTAAAGTATACCTATATAAACAAAGATGAAACATTTATCTTTCTTTCTCTACCTGATTCATCCAGAATTTGGCTTCTTCAGTGAGCCCTTCTGAACTTGTTGGCTTGTTAATATCCAGATTGCAACCAGTTATACTAATCATTGTTCTAACTTTTTCTCTCTCTTTGTTGTTTTTAAACTGTTTATGCTTTGAGTTGTCTCACTGCTGTACTATAGTCTTACTAATGCTATCACTTATATCCTGCCTATTTTATAAGATTCTTGTTTCTTGCATTACCATCATGCAACAGTTAGAACTGGACATGGAACAACAGACTGGTTCCAAATAGAAAAAGGAGTACGTCAAGGCTGTATATTGTCACCCTGCTTATTTAACTTCTATGCAGAGTACATCAGGAGAAACGCTGGACTGGAAGAAACACAAGCTGGAATCAACA
Organism: Cephalophus harveyi; assembly: GCA_006410635.1. Taxonomy (NCBI): domain Eukaryota; kingdom Metazoa; phylum Chordata; class Mammalia; order Artiodactyla; family Bovidae; genus Cephalophus; species Cephalophus harveyi. The sequence goes on along the minus strand of SJYT01010893.1, from coordinate 60,496 downwards.
TTGCCAGGAGAAATATCAATAACCTTAGATATGCAGATGACACCACCCTTATGGCAGAAAGTTAAGAGGAGCTAAAAAGCCTCTTGATGAAAATGAAAGAGGAGAGTGAAAAAGTTGGCTTAAAGCTCAACATTCAGAAAACGAAGATCATAGCATCCGGTCCCTTCACTTCATGGGAAATAGATGGGGAAACAGTGTCAGACTTTATTTTTGGGGGCTCCAAAATCACTGCAGATGGTGGCTGCAGCCATGAAATTAAAAGACGCTTACTCCTTGGAAGAAAAGTTATGACCAACCTAGATGACATATTCAAAAGCAGAGACATTACTTTGCCGACTAAGGTCCGTCTAGTCAAGGCTATGGTTTTTCCAGTAGTCATGTATGGATGTGAGAGATGGACTGTGAAGAAGGCTGAGCGCCGAAGAATTGATGCTTTTGAACTGTGGTGTTGGAGAAGACTCTTGAGAGTCCCTTGGGCTGCAAGGAGATCCAACCAGTCCATTCTGAAGGAGATCAGCCCTGGGATTTCTTGGGAAGGAATGATGCTAAAGCTGAAGCTCCAGTACTTTGGCCACCTCATGCAGAGAGTTGACTCATTGGAAAGGCTCTGATGCTGGGAAGATTAGGGGCAGGAGGAGAAGGGGACGACAGAGGATGAGATGGCTGGATGGCATCACTGACTCGATGGACCTGAATCTGAGTGGGCTCCAGGAGTTGGTGATGGACAGGGAGGCCTGGCGTGCTGTGATTCATGGGGCCGCAAAGAGTCGGACACGACTGAGCAACTGAACTGAACTGAACCAGGTCTCTGACTAAATAAACAATGGCTAAATGTCTTGAGGCAATTTGTCACATATATAACTCTCTGTAAAATTAACTGTAATAGTGTAATTCTGAATATTATGAGTTTGAGCAAGCTCCAAAAGTTGGTGATGGAAGGGAAGCCTGGCATGCTGCAGTCCATGGGGCCTCAAAGAGTTGGACACAACTGAGTAACTGAACTGAACTCTAAATATGGGGAAAAGCAACATGGGAGAAACATTTCTTGGATCACAACATTCTAGTAAGATAGATGATACAGAGACTCTATAGGATAACAGGGCCTAATTCAAGTATAGCACATGAATAGCCAATCAACAGAACTCTCATCCTAGGAACGAGTCTTCCTAGCCCACGGGACAAATTGGTCATGAAATGCCTCCCATACCTTGGTCAAATTTATGACCCAAAGTGGGAAGTAAACCAAAAAGAACAAAGACCTTCACTCACCACCTAGTTAAACTAGTGGGTTAAATCATAACCCACTGCAGTTACCTACCAACAATGCACCCTGAAGGGAATTCAGGATGAAAAAAAAAAGATGAGGTACTCTGTGCTTTGGCCCCTAGATAATTAGATGCATATCCTGGGAAGAAGCTCAAGGACTCCAGATTCTTACATCTTCACATATGTAGAAAAGTACTGAAATCACTAACTTGAGATGTCTGTTCTTCATGAGTAGCAGTGATCTTTTACCAAGATGTATGCTTAACTACTTATATTTCCCAGTCATAACGTTCACATATATACTGACTTCTCCCTTACCTCTTTGGAGCAGCTTACTCAGAGCTACTGATTGACTGTTTCCTGGGCAGTAGTCCTCAATAAGACTCTGAATAAAGCTTTAGCTCTCAGCTCTCACGTTGTGTACTTTTACGTTGACATAGGGCTTGGCTGGAGAAAACAGAATGCTTTCAAAATAGCAGTCCTAGTGGAGGATGCAGTGGCACCCCACTCCAGTACTCTTGCCTGGAAAATCCCATGGACGGAGGAGCCTGGTGGGCTGCAGTCCATGGGGTCACTAGAGTCGGGCACGACTGAGCGACTTCACTTTCACTTTTCACTTTCACGCATTGGAGAAGGAAATGGCAACCCACTCCAGTGTTCTTGCCTGGAGAATCCCAGGGATGCGGGAGCCTGGTGGGCTGCTATCTATGGGGTCGCACAGAGTCGGACACGACTGAAGCGACTTAGCAGCAGCAGCAGCAGTGGAGGATGGGCAGAATTGAGAAGCCAGAGTGCAAGGCAATTAGAAGAGACCTGGGACATATGAGAACAAGGAAAGACATGATACCAAGAAGCAAAACAGAAATCCAAGATGTCTTGTTTTAAGGAAGGTGCAGGTTGTATGGTCTATTAAAGGTAGCCAGTAGCTACATGTGCCTGTTGAGCATCTGAAACGTGGCAAGTGGCATAGATTAAAATAACACTTTGGATATATGGTACTAAATACCATGTATTATTTATTTATCTAGGCTGTTGTGGGTCCTTGTTTCTGCACTCAGATTGTCTCTAGTTGTGGCTAGCGGGGGCTTCTCATTGAGGCGGCTTCAGTAGCTACAGCACAGAGGCTCAGTAGTTGCAGCACACTGGGCTTAGTTAATCCGAGGCATGTGGGATCTTCCTGGACCAGGGATCGAATCGTGTCCTTTACAATGCAAAGCGGATTATTAACCACTGACCATCAGGGAAGCGCAAAACAATGTATTATTAAAATTGATTTATTGGTTCTACCTTTTCCTTTTTCATTATGGTTATTAGAGAGTTTTAAATTACATATGTAGCCTGCACTGTACTTTGGACAGGATGAAGCATACATTTACAGATTTGTTCACCAAACATTTGGGGACTATCTCCCTGCTCAGTTGACAAAACTGATAAAGACAGAACAGCTCCTTTGGGGGCTTCATTCCTTTCAGGAGACTACGAGTATGTGATGAGTCTCATGTGATGTGTGCCCTTGAGGTGTGCCCTGGATACGTGGGCATATCAGATCCTAGGCGTGGTGAACCAGTCGAGAAGCCCGTCCAGAGGAGGCTTTGTCCTGGAAGACCACTGATGTTAACTAACTAAATCAAGAAGTAGAAGAATGTTGCAAATCAGAGGGAATCACTTCATCAAAGTCTGTAACTCTGTTTTTCCTCTTCAGGAAGTTGTCCGAAGGCTTAACATTTAAAGAATGATGGGATATTAGAGATATTCCAACACATTCCTTCTATTTTTGCCCTCATTTTAGATTAAGCATGACAGAAGAAATAAATCACATGAACATGGTAGGCAAGGACAACAGGCCAAACCTTAAAATTACTCTTGGCTAAAATAATTCTATAAACCAATGGCTGCAGGAAAAGAGGAGTTTTTGGCCATAAAACACACAACTTGTACTGAGGACAGTAAAGCTGACACCATTTCATTTTCTTAGGAAGTTAATTAGCCTTGGAGGAGGGAGATAGCAGCCACAGTGGTCACTTGACACTCTCAGGATCTGACCACCACTGGAAGGGAGGCACCCTGCACCTCAGATCCACTCCTAAGAAAAATACTGTCATTAAACAAGTGTCAGACATTTGGCACATTATCTGAGGAAAAGAACTGGAAAGAGTTCTAAGAGTGTAATACCCATTCATCCTTTTTCAATCAATAAACCCAAATCACAACTGTTACTGTATTTGTAAATCCATCAAACTTGCTGTGGTTCAGAGAGCTTTCATTTTGTATGGATTTGCCCAAATTAAGAACTTTTAATCATCTTGCCTTTTACAAACTTAGAAAAGAGTTTAAGAATTGTGCCCAGCAGTGTCTCTTTTCCACCCCATGGACTGTAGCCCACCAGGCCCCTCTGTCCAAGGAATTTTCCAGGCAAGAATACTGGAGTGAATTGCCATTTCCTCCACTATGTGATCTTCCCAACCCAGAGATTAAACCCATGTCTTTTGTGTTTCCTGCATTGGCAGGTGGATTCTTTATCACTAACGCCACATTGGAAGCCCAAAGTAAGAACTAATTGCAAACAGAAAAAAGAAAAATCAAGAACTTCAGAACAGTTTTCTGCCTGAAAGTTTTGCTTCAGGTCTTATAGACTAGAACTGCTTATGTCTAAACTGTCCCTGGTGCGTCCAAGTTTCAGAGAACTGCAAAGTAAAATCCTAGCGCTACCATCTAATTAGAATCCTTACTCTTAGAAAGCTAGTCCATAAAGGACATCATCCACAAAGAACATCATACCCATGGTGGTGAATATTATTTAAAGCAGACGATTTGCTCTTTCCGAGTAGGGTTGGTGGAATGACCTGTCCATCTCCTAACAAATCAGTCTCTAGTAGAGTGATGAGTGCCATTGTTTGAGCAAATGACTCCACTAGTGGTTAGTCACCAAGAGATGACCTTTGATAACCTCAACTATGGTTTTTCCAGTAGTCATGTATGGATGTGAGAGTTGACCATAAAGAAAGCTGATGCTTTTGAACTGTGGTGTTGGAGAAGACTCTTGAGAGTCCCTTGGACTGCAAGGAGATCCAACCAGTCAATCCTAAAGGAAATCAGTCCTGAATATTCATTGGAAGGACTGATGCTGAAGCTAAAATTCCAATACTTTGGCCACCTGATGTGAAGAACTGACTCATATGAAAATACCCTGATGCTGGGAAAGACTGAGGGCAGGAGGAGAAGGAGACAACAGAGGGTGAGATGGTTGGATGGCATCACCGACTTAATGGACATGGGTTTGGGTGGACTCCGGGAGTTGGTGATGGACAGGGAGGCCTGGTGTCCTGCAGTTCATGGGGTCACAAAGAGTCAGACATGACTGAGAGACTGAACTGAATGATGCTGGGAAAGATTGAAGGTGGGAGGAGAAGGGGATGACAGAGGATGAGATGATTGTATGGTATCACCAACTTGATGGACATGAGTTTGAGCAAGTTTCAGGAGTTGGTGATGAACAGGGAAGCCTGGTGTGCTGCAGTCCATGGGGTTGCAAAGAGTCAGACACAACTGAGAGACTGAACTGAACTGAATCTCAGATCTCTGATGCAAGGTTCCTTAACATCCAGGGTTCCCCATCTCTTCTTTGAGGAGAATGCATTTGCCACTTCCCTGAACAATCCGCAGGTTTAGGGCTGCTGGCCACATTCCTGAGTTTACTTCCCTTCATAAAGGAGAGGTTGTAATGGCAGCAAACCAGCCTGGGGAGGGACTTGCTAGGGAGTATTTTAAGGCCATTTGGAAAGCATTCATTTCTTCAGAGAAGTCCCAAAACAGCCAGATGTAAAGAAAATATTCTGTCTTATATTAGCATCAGAGAATAATTTGGAGTAAGCTGCAAAGAAATAAAGGAACATGGCTGCTGGGACTTCCCTGGTGGTCCTGTGGTTAGGACTCCATGCTCTCACTGCCAAAGACCTGGATCCCATCCCTGGTTGGGAACTAAGATCCTGAATGCTCTGTGGCAGGGCCAAAAAAAGAACATGGCTGTTTCAAATGCCAGTGTTCTCACACCTGGAGGAAAAGGCCTGCAAATCTCAAAGGAGTGGAAACCCCAAAACAAGAGGAAAGGCCTCAGAAATATCGTCTGGCTTGAGATAAGAAAGAGGACACATGGTCACATGGTAAAGAGACACCACACTGCCTTTAAGTCTATTAATTTATTGAGTAAAAATGAAATCATCGTCAGACATATTAAATTCAGTTTGGTTTGAATCTGGCTGATGTCCATTTGCAGCAGAGATGAATGAAGGGAAAGAGAAGACACAGTGACGCTGGCAAAGGGACACCGAACAAGGCCATTTTCCATTAATTATAAAAGCAGGCATCACACAGCCAGCGTGAGTCATTAGCAAAGGGGGACGTGATGCTGAATGAGCAGCGACAAAACCAAAGTAAGCAAGAACTCGGAAGGAGAGAGAGGCCAGAGCTTTCGGAGGACAAAATGCAGCAGGGGTTGCATGGAGAGCAGCGCTGGGCGGGGAGCTGCCTGCCGCTCACTTGGGGAACACCGTGATCACGTCATAGCCCTCGGGTGGAGTGACCCGTTCCCGGGCATGCTTTTCACAGTAGATCTGATCCTCCACGAAGAAATGGCCCTTCTGTTTCAGGTTGGTGCCACAGTCGGTGCACACGTAACACTCGGGGTGGCGGTGACGTTCCCGCAGCTTCACGAACACGCCGCTGCAGGAGGCGGGGAGAAGAGGGGCTCCGTTAGTGACGAGCCCCTGAAGGCGACAGGCTGGTGCTCCTCCCCAGTGGCTCCTTTCCAAGGGCAAGGGCACATCAGAGCCTCCCCGTTGGCCTCTAGTCATAAAGGGGCTTCTCCTGCCGGGAGGCCGGAGACATTCCCCTTGAAGACTTCCGGAAGTCCCTCCCACTTCAACAGAGCAGCCCTGCTTTTCCTGGTTTTACCTGTCCATACCCTAAGGGTTTCACAGCCAAGGAAAGCCTTCACCACGTGGCTCTGGGACACAGGACCAACCACGCCTCTCTGCTCCATTTTCCAGGCAGGATGTTTTTCTCCATCACGCCCACAATGGGCAACATCCAGCACTTTCCACATTTTCATGGTTTACACAACCTGCGGGGCCACTGATGCCTGCGGAAGGCAGATACTCACACAATGCCAGTGCCACATTTGTCACACATGGGCAGCTTCTGGGCATTTCCAATTGAGGCAGCCACTTTGGTGACCGGAGCCTTAACACTTCTGAATCCTGAGGGCTTGTTGGGATCTCCTAAAAGGAGGAAAATATTTAGGTTAGCCAGGAAGGACAGGATTGTACAAGCATCATTTAGCTCTTTCAGAGTCACTTATATGTATGTTCCAGCAAGGTCATGGGCATCAGAATCAAACAGACTTGACTGCTGTGTGATCCTGGGCAAGTTACTTAACTTCTCTGGTTCACAGTTTCCTTTTCTATAAAATAGGAGAACGTTTCCCCTTCAGAGTGGAACAAAATGGTTGAAAAAGACACATGTAGCCCTCCCTGGCATATATGGTCAGCCCTCAAAACAAATTACATTACATGCTGATTAAATACAAGCAAACACATTGATATGAGACTTAAAAATACTTTACATAGATGGAAAAAATTTAAAACATCTGATAATCAAATGGCAGTGTAGTCAGATGCCAAAAGAAACCCACACTACAAGGACAACAAAATCATTATAGTACAGAATGCTAGAAGTCAGATAAAAACCACCTGCCACAGAGACAATAGCAGCCTTCCTGCAGTCAGCTTTCTGCATGCAAAACCAGCTCCTAGTTTCCAGAGCTCTGCCTACAGCCCAGTTCATCACCTGTGTAAGTAGCCGTGAATAATAATGATAAGCTACTAATATTACTATTATTGCTATATATTTGGCTGGATGTATTTCCACATCACATTTTTTTTTTCCTATGATGTGGGCCCAGTAAGTATTGTTATGTCTGTCAGCTATTTACACATCTCTGTCTGGACTTCAAATTACGGGACCACCAGAGCTCTGTTTCATATATTTTTTCAATACTCCACAGAGCCTACCACAGGCTTAGCAGAAAAGAATGGTGGGCTACAGTCCACAGGGTCGCAAAGAGTCAAACATGACTGAAGCAATTTAGCATGCACACATGCACAGCCCAAGGTATCATCTTGCCTTTCCAAACCTTTCTCCCTTCCTTGGTCACAGTCCCAGCTTTGTTCCTTATAGAATCTTGTTTTTTTTGCATTGATTTTTATTTTTATAAAATATTGCACTCAAGTATTATTTCTGTCTTGATTATCAAGTTTTGGGGTACCAACCTAAATTCTGTACCCAGAGCAAATGCCTCCCTCACCTTATCCTAATTCTGGCCCTGCCTGAAGGGATCTCAGAGGGGCCTGGCTGGGCAGCCTCATGACTCCGAGTGTCCCAGACAAGCTCCCTCACTTTCTGGCTGGAACCAGCTGGGCTGTCTACCTGCTGAGAAGACAAGGAAATGGCATCTTTGCATACCTGGAAAGCTTGGAGAGAAAATCGGTAGTTCTAAGGGAGCCAAACCTGTGAGGTCAGGGTGTCTTATGTGATGGACTGCTTTTCACAGAAAAATTACCAGGAAAGGTAGGAAGTGCAGGAGGAGAGAAGTAACATGACACATGAGCCCCGCTTGGCAGGAGAACCCACATCTCTTTTTGGAACAGAGAGAAGTAACTGATGGAGCTGGGCACAGTGTGAGTAGAGGAGGCCGTGTGCTGCCTAATGCTGACCTCGCTGCAGCTTATGCAGCCCTGCAGCACCACCTGCTGGCTCGATTTTCTTCTCTTACCTAGTCAGCCAACACTGCAAATGCAAAGAAAATTCCACATCTTTTTTCTGTCCGCTTCACTGTTCAACAGCACTCAAGGGCTCCGTACTGCCTACAGAATCAAATTCACGATCCTTAACCTCACACCTGGTGGTCCTCCATGATCTGAACCACAGATCACCTAAGGATTCTCCCGAAACCCTGGGCACCTGCCAAAATGAGCCTAGATACCTTCTGAGCAAGCCTCCAGCTGACTGCACCTGGGAAGTCCTGTATTAGATATATGTCACCGCAATTTAAAAAAAAAAAAAAAGACTCCTCCCTGCAAATTTTAGAATTTGACCTAGAGCAAGAGGGAGTATGAGGAATCCTGGACCCTTTCTCCCAGTCCAGAGGCTAAATTTCACCCCAAATGAGAAGACCCACATTGAGTCTGGAGATTTATCACCAAGCCCTGCTGCAGCCTCAGGGCTCTGATGGTAAGGAATCCGCCTTCAATGCGGGAGACCCAGGTTCAATCCCTGGGTCAGGAAGATGCCCTGGAGGAGGGAATGGCAACTCACTCCAGTACTCTTGCCCAGAGAATTCCATGGACAGAGGAGCCTGGTGGGCTGCAGTCCATGGGGTCCCGAAGAGTTGGACACGACTGAGTGACTTCACTTTCACTTTTCACTTTCATGCATTGGAGAAGGAAATGGCAACCCACTCCAGTGTTCTTGCCTGGAGAATCTCAGGGATGGAGGAGCACAGTGGGCTGCTGTCTATGGGGTCGCACAGAGTCAGACACAACTGAAGCGACTTAGCAGCAGCATAAAAGAAGAATTTTCCTAACTTCCTGTGCCTCTAAACTGCCAATTTCTCTAAGGAGCCCACCAAAGTGGGGAGGAAGCCTGGGTGCGGGGTGTGTTCAGTAGGGGACTTTCGACTCAGGAAGGACTCCTGGGGAGCCAACTCTGCAGTTGGGGACTTTCAAGAGGAAGGGGACTATCTCCCAGAGGGAGCTCAGTTCTGACCCTCACTGGCTGCGCTGGGCAAAGAGCCAGCCCCTCTGGAGCCTGGCTGAAGTGGATCTCACAGAACCACCACAGAAGTACCAACTCTCTCTTCACAGGCAGGCACACTGGGAGGAAGAGAGCAGGAGAAGGCAGGACTCCAGTAAGCCTCAGGAAAAGGACAGTGCAGAGTGTGGAGGGCTGCAAACCCCACTCTCTAGACGTCACTGGTGGCTAGGCTGATGGTGAGAACCAGAGGTGCTTATGAATGACCACCTGGGAGGTGGGTGAGCCTTAGAGCTGTGGCTCACAGGTCACCTTTTTGAGAAGGAGGAAAAGTCCCCTTTCTACAGCACACCCGTCTGTCAGGAATTTCTCACTGTTGATGTTACAAAGCTGAGACAGCGTGCTGCCATCCGCTTGAAATTTATCGTAAGAAACAAACAGTGTCTGATGTTTACAGGGCAAAGATTATCTCCTGAGACCTGCAGAGCCACACAGGTAGCCCTGGGTGCCTCGAGCATCAGATCTCACATGTGGACAAGCCAAGGCTGGCCTGGAACCTCTTGATGAGGCTTCAAATATTGACACAGTTACGAAGCACCTACTGTGTGTACCAGTCACAACTATGGCTGTTTTGTGTAATTTGATCTTCACACCAATCTTAAGAGGAAAGGGTTTTTATCCCCGATTGACAGATGAGCAAACAAGTCTAGAAAGGTTCAAAGGGTTGCCTAAGGTCAGTTCCGGGGTACATGTGGCCAAACAGGGGGCCCTCCGACTTTGAAGAGGCCGTCCACCCTAGAGCAAGAACAAGTGCATGGCCCCAGAGTGAAGCCCAGAGCCTGGCTGCCCTGTGCTGCTGATTCATTCACTCTGCTGCCACAGCCCACGACCTTCACCCACTCACACGTGCCAACCACCACAGAAGCATGGGATGTGGGCTCAAACGAAACTAGTGGCCAGCAGACAGCCCCACAGAATGCCACAACCGGCAAGTTCACCCCCGCCTTCAGCCTCCCTCAGTGCCTGCGACAGGAAACAGCTAAGCAGGTGTGGCTGAGAGCTCATTCAGTCCCCCTTTTTTTTTTTGAAAGAGCTTTTAGCATTTAAGAGGCCGGCCTTTCAAAGCACACTGTGCTCTCTCCACCCCTCAGGCTGGGTTCACCTGTGTTTCAGCAAGACTACCCCTCAGTCCAGGCCTCAAACAACAGCTTTTCTGACCACACACACGGCTGATTACCTTTCTCCTCAGACTCCAGGATTTCCTGCAAAACTAGGAACGAAGTGGACTGTTTCGGAGGCTCATTTAACTCCTGTTTCTCCTGAAGCATCTTGTAAACTTCAGATTCTTTGTCGATGACGAGTCCGCTTGGGAGCTGAGAATGGTCTAAGCTGTAAAGAATGTTTGCAAGTTCATTAGGACACGTCAGAAGTTAGGGGGGAGAAAACCCACCAACCACCCCCTTCCAAGCGAAGACACCCCAGTGTCAAAGAGTGAAGAGAAATTATCCCAATGGATGAAGCCAGCTCCTAATGCAGCCGTGGACCCCCTGATGATACGGTGAGGTGTCTGTAGGCAGGGCTGGTTGCTGCCTCAAGTCAGTAAGAGGCTAGTTTGGGTGATTCAATGACTCTTTGGCCTAATCCCATGGAATGGGAATGCTGTGTTTCTTTCAAAATTATATAAACAACATTATGTCGAAAGAAAATTTAGAAGAGGGAAAATGTCAACCGCAACTGAGCACTGAAAACTCAGCTGGGTTCCCTTAGTCCAGGCCTCCCTCTTTCCCCAGAGCAGAAATGAGTGTTTCCTGATCATATCAAAGTGCTCTCTCTGTCTCTATAAACTCTCCTCATTCGCATGGCAAGGAGCACTGGTCTCTTCACCCACCATACAGAGGTAACAGTGTACGCCTTGTCCAGTTCACAGGGCTGGTGGCAAGGACGAGAAAGTAAGTACTTTGTTTTTTTAATTAGAGTACAGTTGATTAAGAATGTGGTGTTAGTTTCAGGTTTGAGTGAATCAATTATATATACATATATCCAGTCTTTTTTTAGATTGTTTTCTCATAGAGGCCATTATAGAGTATTGAGTAAAGTTCCCTGTGCTAAACAGTAAGTCCTTATCACTTATCTATTTTATATAGAGTAGTGTGTATAAGTCAATCCTGACCTCCCAATTTATCCTTTCTCCCACCCTCAAATCCCTGCCTTTTCCCTCTGGTTTGTTTTCTACACCTATGATTCAGTTTCTGTTTTGTAATTAAGTTCATTTGTACCATTTTTTTTTTTTTTAGATTCACATATAAGTGATATCACATGATATTTACCTTTGTCTGACTTAACTTCACTATGGCAATCTCTAGGTAAGTACTCTGTGAACAATACAGTACTGCTCCGTGTAAGGGAGATGGAGAGGGTGACAGAGGCCTCAGCTCAAGTCTAGGGTCGGGGCAAACCAGGCCTTGCTGCCCACACCTCCCCTTGTCCCTCTGGGCTCCCCACGACAGGATGAGGCAGGCAAAGTTGGGGCCTCTTTCCTCCAGAGCCCATTCTCCAGGACAGGTGCTGCTGCTGCCTGGTCTGAGGGAGGGCGGAGAGTGAAAGGGAGGCAGCTTTACCTTTGAAGTCTGTCCTGAGTCCCACCCCCTCCACCGCCTGCTCTAGCCACGCCATCCATTAACAGCCCAGCTGACCAGCTTTCTAACTTGTTCCCTGGCTGCCACTCTCAGCCCCTGGAACTGTCTTTCCTCTGACCGGAGGCCAGAGAGAGATTTCAAACACAAAAATCAGACAGTGTCATGATGTGGCTCAAAGTGTTCTCATCTGACTCAGAACCAAATATTTACAGTTTTAATAACAAAAACACAAGCTTACCCAAATTCATCTTCTTTGGAGTAAATATTTGCTACAAAAAGTACAAAGACCATAAAAGATGTGGCTCTGCGCCCCTCTCCAAGCACATTGCTTGGTATGCCCTGTTCACTTCAGGCAGACAAGCCTTCGTGGGGTTTCTAGGACGCACCCGCCTCAGGGCCTTGGCACATCCTGCTCCCTCTGCCTGGAATGTTCGCTCCCCACAGGGCCCCACAGGCTCCATGCTTCACTCAGGTCTCTGCTCAGATGTCCCTCCTCAGAGGGGTCCCTGACCCTCAGCTTAAAACACTGCACCCCATCCACATCACTTCTCCCCTTGCTCTGCTCCATCTTTCTCCACGTTTCTAACTCTCTTACCACGAATTATACTTATTTCTTTATTGTCTATCTTTCCCTGCAAAGCAAGCCCCACGAGGGCCGGGCTAGGGCCTGTCTTTTGCATCACTGTGGGTCCTGCCCTCAGTCAGTGCCTGGCACAGGGTCAGAGCTCGGCAGGAGTTAGGGAAGCAGATCAAGTCCCTCTCTCCTCCTTGCTGCACCCTGTCTCTGCTCCTGTGGGGTCACAGGGAACCCCCCAAGGCTGTGCCAGGGAAACGGGCAAACCGGGTTCCTGGGTCCTGATCACCTGCAGCCTCTGAGCCTCGGCTGCTTTTTCAGAAGCCGCCACCCACTGGGGAAGAGGGACAGTGTGCCCGGGGAAGCCAAAGAGGAAATACCAGATGGCGATGCAATTTATAACCCACCCATTGTATAATCAGTTTACATTCCATTTTAAATGTGCCTCAAGTCACAAGGTCACTCGCGTCAGTGAAATTCCGGGTTTTTGCCCTGACTACACAGCCAGGTTCTCACAGTTGAGGACAGAGCCCTCCAACAGTGCCCACCGCTCTGCTGCTCTCAGGCAAGGCCAGCATGTAATGGGGAGAGGCGCATCGGCGGGTCACCTGTGCTGGCCGTGGGTGCGGGAGGGGGGCCACCACCTCTGCCCGCCCACAGTAGGTGGCCCCTGCAATTGTCTCTCTCTTCCATTTCCCCAGGCAGGTGATGGGCCACCCTGAGGAGTGACAGCCACCAAGGGCCATGGTCTTCCTCTGGCCCACCTTTTCAGCCCTATCATTTGAGTTATACGCCAGACTCCTCCTTTGGGTTTTGATTTCTGAGCTGGCCCTGTACTAAATGAATTATGTTATTTTGACAAATGTTTTTCTCTGTTACACTTAGAACTATTTTAAAATCAAGATCAGACCGTGGAATGTTCTTGGGGAGAATTTTTCCCCTTCTTTGGCGTATGTTGTTATGTCTGGAAGCCACCAAGGGACCGCTAAAAATGACAGACCCCAAATTACAAGGTCATCACATATTCTTCCAGCAAACTGTCTTGGAAAATATCTCTGTGATTAAAAAAAAGAAAACAACTTAGTGTTTCTTCTTAAATAATGACACTATCTTTCTACCACTTGATAATTTATAAAGCACTTTCAACATCCATAGCTTTATTTGAAGCTATGGTTTGCCTAATTCAAAAATAATATCCTAAGACCCAAGTCTTAGACATTAGACTATCAGATATGGACAAATGACATCACAATATCTTTAAAAAAAAATTCTAGGACAAAAATATGCATGAGTAATGGAGTCCTAAAAAAAAAAAACCATTCTCATTCTGTATGTATAGTAACAGCATTGAAAGGGAGAATTCTAAAGTGATAAGTTTTCAGAAAATACTAGGTATATGACTAGAGTTACCAGGAGAAAAAGCTTGTGAGGATGGGTCACCAAAAGCAGTCTTCTAAACTCTGTCTTTACAATTTTAAAACAAAATACAAGAATTTAATCAATTTACCTCCTTCAGAGTAACTATCCATTACACCCTTCCTATTTCCTGCTTCTTCTTGCTCCCTGTCAGACTTGATGCTGAATGGATACCACCAGTTCCCTCAGGGTTTAATATTATCTTCCAGTCTCTCAGGCCCTGACCACAGGACCTGTCTCCCCAGCAATAGCCCAAGCCAGGCACTCTCTGCCTCCTGAAGTAGCTGACATAGCCGGCTGTTTAAGGCCAGTGGTTTTTCAAACATCAGGGAAAAAACTCCCTTTGAGTTTGTCTCAAGAGGAGGATTTCAGAGGCTAAGCCTGCAGACCTTAAGAGAATACAGAAGCCTGTTCCAGGCAAAAGAGCAGCGGGGATGAAGGCCGGAAGGTCAAGGAGAACAGAGAAAAAGCACACCTATGGTTATGGGACAGTAACCCTGGGAAGAGAGTCCACTCCACCAAAATAGCAAAGTGGCCAGAGTGGACATAAAAGACTCTCTTTTTTACTTTTTTTTTTTTTTGCACCATCACCTGCAGCACAACTTAATAATCTGTATATAAATCTCAACTAAAACAAAGAAGCCATAAGAAAAAAATCCCACTGCTGCTATAACCTTAATGGCATCATTCTTCTCACACAGTAAGTCAACTTTGGTTCCACACTAAAACTGCCTACTTGTGTGACAAATTTGAGACAAAAAGAGAGATGACTTGAATTATATAAGATGCATCCAGAAAGAGAAGATATTCTCTTCATAAAAATAATTTTCCAGGATGTCCCTGGCAGTCCAGTGGTTAAGACTTCGCTTTCCAATTCAGGGGGTGCAGGTTCCATTCCTGGTCAGTGAACTAAAATTCCACATGCCTTGGCCAAAAAACCAAAACATAAAACAGAATTTTTGTAACAAAATTCACTAAAGACTTTAAAAAGTGGTCCACATTAAAAAATATATATATTTAAAAATAAATAAATAAAAACTAAAAGTCATTTTCCCACTGGGGAAGATGGGAGTAGGCGTAAGTGTCCCTATTCTTTCCGCTAAGTACATCTAAACACCTGGACATCAAATATAAGATGAACATAAGATGCAGAAGGGGGACAGGAGAAGGCAGGCCAGCAGAGACCCTGGGACCCAAGGAGTGACAATGATGAGTCCCCAGGGTTTCCTTTTTGCTTCAAATATTTCAGATGTGGCGCTAAATAAGGCAGCAACCCAGAAAGGGCAACAAGCTCAGATAAGAGAAGTCCCCAGAAAAGCGTGCCCTCTCCCACAAAATGATGGAGAAGGCGACAGCCAGGATGGTGCAAGACTCAGAAACAATAACCACTTTTTTCCAGACAAATGAAGAAAAAAAAAAGAAAAAGGTCAGTGCAGAGTCTAGACTTCCACCCTCACTGGGCTGAAACGAGATGCACCAACCACCCCACCAGGGTACTGGAGAATGAACAGTAGGAAGCCCGTATGTCATCCCTACCCAGCTGAATGAAGCCAGCCTAGTGGGCAGCCTTGACTTTCACTACCACCCAGCAGTGAACAGGCCACCACTCACCCACTATGCGTCTCTGGAGGCCATGTGGGTAGCCACAACTCCCACTCCAGCAACAATGAACAGCCCCCAGTAACCTCCAGTATCAACACAGAGGAGTGGGGAAACTGAACTTCTACTCCCAGCTTGGTTAAAACTACTTCCGTAGGTGGCCCATCACCTGTCCGGGGATGGGAGGCTCCTACAGCTCCCTGTGGGTGGGAGGAAGACAGACAAGGGCAGGGACCAGGAGCCGTGGACGGGCAGGGGTGGGGGCTTCCTTCTCCCAGTTGCAGCCTGGGCAAGTGACCAGCTGATGAGTCTCTTCTACGCAAATTTTGCCCTTCCCTGAGACCACAGAGCATGTTCATTCTTTGAGCTTCACTGATATGACTAACTCCAACATTCTAATTTTCAGGATGTTACCAATGATGGAAACTGGCTGAAGGGTACAGAGGATCTCTCTGTTTTGTTCCCTATAACTGCAGTGTGCATCTACAATTACTGCAAAATAAAAAGTTAAGTATAAGAAAAATTTTCTCCAAATGATGATGGTTAAACACTAACTGGAAATGATGTAGAGATTTTAGTATGTGATTTTTACATAGGTGGCGAGGATGCAGGCTGACTCAGATTCTTCGTGTCTGAGATGCCCCAACCTGGTTACCCCAATGTTCACAACAAATATGTAACTCTGAGAAACCTGATGGAATCATTTTTGAAAGGAGATCCTGGCCAGAAGGCTCCCTAAGTTTTAGTCTTCAAAGGCCTAGATGCTGGACCTAATGAGAAACCAGAGGAGTAATTATGGCCACCAGGAGAAGAGGGTGGACTATCCAGAGCTCAGAGCCACAGTCTGTGGGCTGTGGACAAGTTTAGTTAGAGGAACAAGCAGCCACCTTCATGAAGGAGATTTTCTTCTGACCCAGTTCCAATGAATCGGGGCTAATATAGTCCCTCTGGAATCACTGGAACAAAGAACAGTGAATGTACTCCCTTATTTCTACTATACCGGTTTAGAAATCTGCCTCATGAGTTTAGGGGGGATTGCCTGAGAACACAATTAGGAAAAACTAGTATCTTGGGGCTACTAGGTTGGTTGCCTGCATGCTAAGTCCTTTCTTTGTGACACAGTGGACTGTAGCCCACCAGGCTCCTCTGTCCATGGGATTCTCCAGGCAAGAATACTGAAGTGGGTTGCCATGCCCCCCTCCAGAGGATCTTCCCAACCCAGGGATCAAACCCATGTCTCTTAGGTCTCCTGCATTGAGTTCTTTACCACTTTACCACCTGGGGGAGCCCAAATGATTATTCCACAAAGAGGCTACCACTCTATCAGAAAGGTAATCAACTGTGCTGGTTGGCTGAACTTAAGCTACAGTGCTGGGAAATATAGAAGCATACAGTAAGTTAGAGCAAAATCTTCTCCATGACATTTGTCTACGTGCTTCCACTCTCAGAGCTCCTAGTACTTGGAAGTAATGGGTATGGAGCACTTCATGCATGCTGAAATCTGTAGTAAGCAGCATTTATGGAGCACCACCAGAGGCCAGGCCCCATGGTGGATATTTTTTGCACATCTCACTGAAACTTCTCAATAACCTGGTGGTCAGGTAGTTCGCATTATCTGCTTTATAGAGGAAGAAACTGAGTTTTAGAGGTTGTGTGATCTACCCAAGGTCCCAACAGCTAGCAAGAGGCAGGGCTAGAATTCAAGCTCAGGTCCCTCTACCTATCAAGCTTGCACCTTTAAGAAAGTATCAAGTGGCATCATATATATACATTGAAACCTAGGCCCAAATCACCAGAAAATGACCACAGCCCCTAAACTCAGTGGAAAGAGGTCAGAGGGCATGTGAAAGTTTTCTTTTGAACAGAGCAGAATTTCCTCCACCCTTGGTACACAGTAGGCAGTCAATAAATAAGTGTTAAGCTGAACTGACCCAGAGGCCCTCCCACTCAATCGTGTGTGTGTGTGTGTGTGTGTGTGTGTGTGTGTGTGTGCTGAGAGGACAGGCAGCAGATGGTACCTTTCATATGCCTTACCAGGTTAATTTGGAAATGGCAAGGTGCCTATGTTCTTGTCTGATGGGGATGTGGCTCTGGGAAATCCTATAAGACACACACACACCAGGCTATTTTGAAGTGCATGCGACAAAGAAACTCAGAGTGCACCCCAGGGAAACAGTGATGACCTCAGATGCAAAGTATGAAGTGAGCCAATTCTGGAACCTCAGCGAATTTCACAGACTAAACAGTGCGGGGTGAGTGACTTCTGCTGACGGAGCAGGCAACAAGACCCGGTGGCTGCTGGGTTTGCACAAGACTCTTCCTTCACTGATAAGCACAACTGGCCTCTCTTGGAACAGACCAGTAAGCAGAGACCCACGCAGAGGGCATTTCCTCTGCCAGGGGCTGCCAGTATTTACACTGTTTCTGGATTCATCCTCAAAGAGTTTGGGATGGAGCAGAAGCTGGGCCCCTCTCTGCTGCGAAAATCTGGAAGGAGACTGGTGATAAAGACTGAGGCCACTGTAGCCAAAAAGTCTGCAATAGGAGAGGACAGGGCCTGGAGGACAGGCTTGCACAGTGTCCAGACAGTAGAGACTTAATTGTTTCGGATTGGAAGGAGGGGGCAGGCGGGAAGCATGAGAGAAGAAAGAAGACACGAATGAAAGAATAACGGCCAAGGCCATACTAAAAATACTCCCCAGGCGCATACTTCTCCCAATGCATAGCAGCCTTTCAGTGAAGGATGTGTCATTTCCTGGGTTATTAAATCCAGATCATGGAACATTCCACTCTGGGACAGTAAAAGAGGGTTGCGTTCTCAGCCTCCCTCAGCACAAAAGCACCACCAAAGAATGGAGATCACAGCTCTGGGTGTTTCACCCCCAGCTCCTCATTGAGCTGCCAGCGAGAAAGCTTCACTTCAGAGTCTGGCCGTGGAAAGCTTAGGGGGGCCCAGCATGGCACTCTTTCTCAGGTACCCCAGAAGTTCCCACAGTCACACCTTGAAAGGCATCATCATCTCAAGCCTGTAGGACTCAGAATTGGAAGACAAAGAAGTGTTAATAACCACTTTGCCTTGGTATACTACAGCAAATGCTGGTGATCATTAACATCTTGCAAAGCCAAGTCACATCACAAGAAGTCTCCCCTCATAGGCTCTGTGAAACTTAGAAAGAAATCACAGAGCCCTCTTGGTGCTGAGCCCAAGGGCCTGCATGCAGCCAAGTACGCCATGATGTCTCTCTCTCTTTCTCAGGGAGAAGGACCATATGATTAAGTATGATCAAGGAGCTCTCAAGAGGGTCCCCACAATAGCCCTTTTCAAACATTTAAGTAGTTCGGAACCTCTCATGCCTTAACCTGTCCTAATCTGCACCTGAAGTAATGGGTGCAGATCACCCTGCCATTTAATCACCCTAACAGCCAGGCAGAGTCTTGCTGAAGGTGAACTACAGAGAAACTGAACAGCAAAACTGGCTTCAGAGTTAATATGAGAACTGAGGGTTTCAACTCTAAATGAAAACAAAAAAACAATCTAAGGAATGAGATAAAATATTTGCGAGCAATGTGACCAACAACAACGGGTTACCTTCCAAAATATGCGAACAGCTCATACAATTAACATTTAAAAAAATCAAAAAATGAGCAGAAGACCTAAACAGACATTTCTCTCCAAAGATGACATACAGATGGCCTACAGGCACATGAAAAGATGCTTAATATTGCTAATTATTAGAGAAATGCAAATTAAAACTATAATGACATACCACCTCACACTGGTCAGAATGGCCATCATCCAAAAGCCCACAAATAATAAATGCTGGAGAGGATGTGGAGAAAACGGGATCCTCCTACAGTGCTGGTGGGAATGTAAATTAGTGTAACCACTATGGAGGACAGTGTGGAGGTCCCCTAAAAAAACTAAACATAGAGCTACTCCTGGGCATATATCTAGAAAAGACAAAAACTCTCATTTGAAAAGATACACGCGCCTCAGTGTTCACTGCAGCACTATTTATAATAGCTGAGTGCCCAGCAACAGACAATTGGTTTAAGAAGATGTGATACACACACATATACCAGAATATTACTCAGCCATTAAAAAATTGAAATATCGCCATTTGCAACATGAATAGACCTAAATAATATCATACCAAGTGAGACAAAGTCAGACAAAGACAAATATTATATCACTTATATGTGAATAACATAAATGAATCTACTTCAAAAACAGAGACAGAGTCACACACATAACAAATTTATGGTTACCAAAGGGGTAAGTGGGGGAAGGATAAATTAGGAGTGTGGCATTAACAGATACACACCACCATATAGAAAACAGGTAAACAATAAAGATTTACTGTGTAGCACAGGGATCTATATTTAATATCTTATAATAACCTATAATGAAAAAAGAATCTGAAAATATTTAAATACACATATATAGATAAAAAACTCAAATCACTCAGCTGTATACCTGAAACTAACACAAGGTTGTGAATCAACTACGTTTCAATTACAAAAAAGAAAGAAAGAACTGAGGGCTCCAATGAGGAAAGATCCTCTGAGATCTGACAAGTTTGGACCACATGATATCTTCCAACAAATTTGACTGTCACTGACATCGAAAAATCAGGAGATTTCAGATGAAAAACTTTCTGAGTTCTATTTTGATGCAAGTATCCATCAGAAATGGAAATCCTAGGTCGGCATGTGGGGTCTGACTGGAGTCAAGGAGTGGTTTCCCCTCTGGGCTGGGCATGCGCTGTACAGCTCCCATGAGCTGCCCTGCTCCCCCGTGTTTGCGCCCAGAGCTCTGTCCTCAAGTCCTCGTCTTCCCTGCCACCTTTGGGCAAATGAGGTGACAACTCATGACCTAGTCCCTCCTGTTTTCCACCACCCAGAACTGATGCCATCTCTTACTCTCTCTCCATTCTCAAACCCAGTTCTTTGCCATGGGCTGCAGGATTCCCTGTGTTTTTGGATTCATCTTCAAAGAGTTTGGGAGGGAGTTGATACTGGGCCCCTTCTGCTGGGAAGATGTAAAGGATCCTTTAGATGAAGACTTAGAGGCAGCTGTGGCTAAAGGGGACAGGCCTTCCCAGCCCTGAGCAAGATGTCTCCTTAGACCTCCCCACCCTGGCCAAGCCCTCCTTTATCCCAGATCAGAATCTGTTCCAGTGGACACACATTTATACGTGCACAGACGTCTCTTCTTCCTATCATTTCTACTGGTCCTCTGGTGGGAAAAAAGCAAATATTGCTACACCAAAAACTGCACCATGAAGTACCCAACCCTTGCCCAGATCGGATGGTGAACACATGCAGAGAGCCCCAACTCTAAACACTGAAGAATTTTTCAGGAAGCAGCAGGGCTGTCAAGAAACGAGGATGGTCACTTGGAAGAAGACAGTGACCACAGAAATCAGAACAATAACAACAAGGTCTTAGTGAAGAATCAACTGGACATTTTACAGCTTACTTCTTATTTCACAACAACCCTACAAGGCAGGTGGTATCACCCCGTTTTCAGAGACGAGGAAAATGAACACAGAAACAACTGGGCTAGGGACTTCCCCAGTGGACCGGTGGTTAAGATAGTCCTGTCCACTGTAGAGGGTGAGGGTTTGACCCCTGATTGGGTAACTAAGATTTCACATGCAGCCAAAAAAGTTAAAAAACAGACAGTGCTAAAGTAGACGTTTTTCTCTGGGCTAGTGGTTGACCCTTCTCCACGCTGCCTGCACAAGCCTGTCCTGGTGTGGTAAGCCTCTCCCAGGACTGGCCCAGGGCGGACCGCATGGGCCTACTCACGCTCTGCCATTCGTCTCCTGCCCACTGGCTGCTGTCTTTGACTCCAAGGCGTTGTTGAAGCTGGAGATATTTTCAGAGGAGTAGAGGCCAGCTGGGTTGTTGTACTGGTTTGTGATGACCCTGGGGGCAGAGCTGGAGGCGGGTGAGGCAGTAAAGGGCACGGCACTTCGGTTGTGGGCGCTTCCTATGTGGAGGGCCTCCTGCAGGCAGGGATCAAAGGAGAGATCAAAGCGGAGTCCGGTATGTACCACCAAGTGGATGGTCCAGGAGGAGTACCAGAGAGAGAGGTGTTCCAATGAGCTATGATAGCCCTGATTCAATGCCAAACTAGCTGAGGGGCTCTGACAAATAAATCCACCCAACGTGGGGCAAGACTCAGGACACTGCATGAGCTGGGAACATGTGGAGGTTCACCTGCCAGCTCTGTTTCCTGATCCTTTCCTGAGGTCCAGCAGAGCCTGATCTCCTGCTGAGTACCCCTGGACTTCCCTGGTGGCTCAAAGGTTAAAGCGTCTGCCTGCAATGCGGGAGACCCGGGTTCGATCCCTGGGTCCAGAGGATCCCCTGGAGAAGGAAATGGTAACCCACTCCAGTATTCTTGCCTGGAGAATCCCATGGACAGAAGGAGCCTAGTGGGCTACAGTCCACAGGGTTGCAAAGAGTCGGACACGACTGAGCAACTTCACTTTCACTTTCACCCCTGGGCAGGACATCCCTTGATGCCCTAGGATGTGGGATCCAAGTAAGAGCTGAAACACCCTTTCAGGGCACATTCCAGAGGGATTAAGTACCAGGAGGAGAGGAACCCGCATCACTTCAGTGCAGAGCTTGAAGAGGTAGAGATAAATTCCCCAGAAAGGAAAGGTTTAGACAAGCAAGATAAGAAGGCTGTGGTGTCCACACTGAAGCGGTTGATGACTAGGCAGACAAGCCTGGGTGCACTAACAAAAGCAGGCTACAGGGAATGACTGAGCTGTTGTTTCTTGTGAGGGAAGGCCAAGCTGATAAAACGGAAGGCTGGGGGATATCTATTATGGGGTGGTGCCCAGGTAGCTGCAGGAAAGGACTTTAAATTCCTCCTGTGCTCATCCCCCTCTTTCTGTAATTTGGGGAAGCACCCACCATCCACCTCCACTCTAGACTGCCAGGTCTCAGTAGATAATTACTACAGCTACACCACCTAGAGCTACTCTATGAATAGCCCTCAAACGCTTTTAAATGTTCCTTTTTAAGGAAAAAAAAAAAATCACAGCTATTCTGATGACTCAGCAAGGTGCTTTCTGCACAGGCATTCTGGGTCAACCCCTGCTCCCAGCCAAGAGCTTGCCCTGTGCAATCTACTGAACACGACGTGTGCCCTACTTTCTGGGCTTCCCAGAAACCTTCCTGAAACCCGTACTCCTTGTTAACACTCAGACCCAGAACAACTGCCCCAAGAGCTCCTGTCCTCTGTTGTGCTCCCTTTTTTTTTTTTTTCTCTTTCTTCACTAAACCTTAAAGTCTTTCATGCTTTCTCAGACTTGATGATGAAAACCACTAGCTTAATTCACTGTGTACTGACTTAGCTCAGTTGGTAAAGAATCAGCCTGCAATGCAGGAGACCAGGGTTCGATTCTTGGGTTGGGAAGATTCCCCTGGAGAAGGAAATGGTAACCGACTCCAGTTTTCTTGCATGGAGAATCCCATGGATAGAGGAGCCTGGCAGGCTACAGTCCATGGGGTCGCAAGAATCGGACACGACTTAGCGACTAAACCACCACCACTGACTTAAAAGACAACATGAAAATGTGTTTATGATGATTCAGACAGGCTCCCTCTTTGACATGTTGGAATCAGTGAGGTTTTCCTATATACCCTACACTGAGCTGACTTGATCCACATTGGACAAAAGTTCAGTACACATAGTGTGTTCACCAAGAGAAGAGAGAAAGGGAAGTATACTTAGTTCTGCAAATAACTTTAGCAAAGTTTTAGGAAAGTTTTTACTGCATGAGGAATAACAATGAAATAAGAAGTGGTCTTTAACGGCAGCAGACTTCCCAAGGGGTGGCCTGGGACCCTGCAGCTCTGTAGGGCAGTCGCATAAGCGGCAGCCAGGATGGCAATTCTTCTCTCCTTTCTCCTTCCCTGTAGCGATTCTGAGGAGCATCTCTTGATGCTGAGCACCAGGGAAAGTGAAGTCGCTCAGTCATGTCCGACTCTTTGTGACCCTATGGACTGTAGCCTACCGGGCTCCTCCGTCCATGTAATTTTCCAGGCAAGAGTCCTGTAGTGGGTTGCCATTTCCTTCTCCAGGGGATATTCTCAACCAAGGGATAGAACCCGGGTCTCCCGCACTGTGGGCAGACACTTTATCGGCTGAGCCACCAGGAAATCCTGTTTGGCTTTGAGCAAGTTAACCTCTCTTAGCCTCTGGATTCTGCCTGGTGCCACAGCAGTCAACCAACGTCATTCCCTTCTCCCTCCACAGAAACCCACGTTCAACTGCAATGGAAGTCAGGAGAAAATGCAGGTTGGAAATTCTGATTTTTCACTCTACAGAGAATCTCCCAAGAATGTATCTGTTTTGTACATAAAAGGAGTATCTCTAACCCCAAGTGAATACTGGTCTTTCCAGGAGTCAGGCAGTTAATTCAGGGCCTGCCTTTTGGAAGGGATGATGTCATTGTTTGGGCTTTGTATCTATCAGTCTCCAAGGAAACTCAATAATGAGGAAATATAAACTAGGTGTGTAACTACACTGACCTCAGATAAGCTGGGGTGTGGGCTGGCCTTACATGAACGAACAGATCCTTCAATTACAGATGAACTCTGCTCTTACTCACTCCTCTATTTTAGAGTGACTGGAAGTGGAAGATTTTGGGGAAATGAAAGGTGGGAAGTTTTTCATACGAACAAAGAATTACTGGAATTCAAAAAAATAAGAGTCAAATTAAATGTTAAAGTGTTTGAGTTTTTTTTTTAATCTGAAGAAAATTACCTTCAAAATACTAATGATAAGTACTCATGTTTAAGATGGAAATTCAAGTATAATACATATAAAAAGCATAACTGAAATTTAAGTATTGCCTTCCTGAAGTGAAAAACTAGGATTTTAGAAAGACTCCACTGAAACAAAATCATTCCTGATAAATTATAAAACATACGACGACTTAACAGATTAAAACTTAACATTTATAGTAAACTTAATGAAGTGGCTGAGAACTCCCTAGGAAACTGGAATTGACTGTGGCATGTTTTAAATAAGTTTGCACAGCTGCCAATTTATAAACTGAATGCCATTTCATGAACTTTCCTTAGAGGAGCTGTAGAAAATACTATGGTCATGTCAGTTTTGAGATGGCAGATGCAAAATGATCCTTAAAGTGACTGTTAGGACTAAGTATTATTTTTATTAATTAATAGGAAAAACTTTGTGTGATTACATTTCTGACATTTTAATGGAAGACATTTGAGAAATATCATTCACATACAACCACTACTTTACCCACACTAATGTAACAGTGAGTTCAATTTCATACCAGTTTCTCTTTTAGGTATAAAAGATAACTAGCTATATTTTATCTTTTGATTATATTTTAATATACCATAAAAATGGAACAGTGTCTGAAACTGAGAAAAAAAATTAAACTTCAAATCTTCAATTGGGGCTAAATGTATAACAATCACAAACCATTTTAAAAGAAGTTTTCAAAAGCCATTACTGACTTACTACTAACATACCACTAACAACTCATTCATTTATCCTACAGACACACTGTGAAAAGTAGCCTACCAAGTGGGAGGAGTTTTACAAAGATGTTCTAAACATTCTTCTTTACATTTCCTGTTCTTATTGCTAAAGAACATCCATCCATTCATTGTAGAGAAAAAATAAAATCATTACTAATGATTCCAAATATGGGATCTCCAGACAATTTCCCATCCCAGGAACCTCTATTTGGCCAACAAACTGTGCATTGACTCCCTACCCTATTTTCCAATATGAACTACCAATTAATTTTAGTAATTTTAAGGAAAACTAGAGCACTTAGCATTTCCACCCTAAGACTCTTGGAAACCAGACAGTGGGATGAAGGGTGGCCAGGGATATCTGGGTCCACTACTACATGTCCCTGCAGTCCGCTAAGTTGTAGGCCTCAGGACCCAAACTTCTTTGCATCTTTAGCACAATTCATTTGCATCAGCAGCTGAGTCAGTGTTTCTATTTTGCCGTGGTTCTGCCACTCTTTTCTACACAGGAAAGCTTCCACCCGCTTCCGTATCCCCTTCCTAACCCCAGTGTCCAGCCCAGGCCCTGACGTCACAGCTCTGGGGTTTTCCAGCCCTTTCCTCCTGCAGTTCCCTTACGGGAAGAACCGAATAAGAGCCAGGTCCCAGACGTGTCAGTGGAGGGCCCTTCCTGCGTCCTATCCCCAGCATCCAGGGCAGGAAAAACAGAGGTGAGCTGAGCTGTGTCAAAAGTGGAAATGTCATGGGATGCTAAAAGCCAACAGTGCTGGTGAGCAAGTACTTACTTGGGGTTCAGAGGCTAAATTCATCTTGTATGGGTGACGTTTCCCTTCCTCTGTCACCAGAGGAGACCAGATTTTCTGTTCAGATCTGCAATAGATTGACAAAGCTAAGCTGTTTCATGCATGCTAATAAATTATACACACCAAAAATAGAGTGGGGAAGTCCCCCTCTTACCCAGCTACCAGCACTCTGTTCCCCAGCCTCCCCTCTATTTTACCACTGATGTGATTTTCGGAAGCATCAACCTCATGACATCATGTCTGATTGCTACTCTGACAGCTGCCCACTCAGCCCTGAGGGATTTCCCAGGCTGCTGGCCCTTCGTCCAGCCTCATCTCTCCCGTAATACATTCTGTGTTGTTGACCCAGCTGCACCGGCCTCCTCCAGGCTCCTGAACCTGCCTGATGCCACCCCACCTCTGTTCAGGACAGAATGAGCTTCTCTATCTCATCCAGTGTTCTTGATCCAGACCAGACAACCAGCTTGATCATGGTGTCTCTTCTGAACTTGGGAAAGCATGTCTCTGCACCATTACACAGCAACGCTCTAGGTCTCCTCTCAGTTATCTTTAGCGTTTTTGTTTTTCACTCTTACAGGTACAGAATATTCGTACTTATCCTTCTATGATCAGATTGCCTAGCACAGGGCCAGATATATACAAGATGTAGCTGCTCAATTTAATGGTAAATGGATCAAACAATCAATCTATGAATGAATGTCTAAAAGGAGAAGATCGCACTGAGATAGGAATGGAGAAGGAAGGGTAAATGTGCTCCTGAGGGGATAGTAATAAAACAGTGCACCTCTCACGATGGCAGGGCTCCGAAGCATATACGCATGTAAGATGGTTTGGCATCCTGCCCCACACTTGGGCTTCCTGCCAGTCCTGGCACAAGGTAGAAGAAAGCCAAAAAGCTACTTTGCAGAGGAGAGCAAAGGGTTCACGATGAAGCACTGCACAAGCTGAGGTTAATGAGACATTAAAGACAGGAAAACAGGAGATCCGAACGAAGAGTGCAAACTTGATCCAACAGGAAACAGGGAGCTATACAGGTCGAACCAAATCATTTCTGAAACCATGCCTTTACAGGACCCCTTCCAAGAACGAAATGGAAGAGAAACGGGAACTCTGCCCCAGTTACGACTCCCAGAGCATTCTTCTCACTCATCAACTCTAGCTCTCCTTTCTTAAACTTTCAGCACTTTGTCTAACATGCTTAATGAGGTCTTTCTCTGTAACTGTAATCTAGTGCAGCATCCAGGGCTCAGTGTTGTGTGGCGGGAGCAGTAGATTCTCCGTGGTTTCATTTCAGTATACCTGACGCCATATAATTGATTTTACTTCCTCAAAATTTTGGTTAGTTGTGTTAGATCAAGTGAAAATTCAAGTACCTTAGAAAAAGATGCCCACACAGTGAGAAGCACTGTAAAAATCAGAGATGAAGATGAGCAATCTGAAATTCCAATTCCACAGACCTTCAGCCTACCTACACCGCACATGGCACTGAGCTGGGGGTATAGGGAATTCTGAACTAGGTGAGGCAGTCCCTGCTTAAAAGCAGCTTCTAGTCGCTCGGAAATGGAGAGCATCTCTTCCTCACCTGGCTACTGTGAGAGTCATGTTGTCTGTGCAGCCTTTGATTTTGTTCTGAGCTTCCAAGTGTGTCATATTGCTGGTATTTTCCCCATCGATGGCTGTGATTACATCTCCAACACATAAATTACCTATAGCAGCCTTGCTTCCGGGAGTGACCTGGAAAAAAATGAGCGAGCAGGTTTAGGTACCGTTTGCCTCCAAGGAAATCACTGAGTAAGTTACCACTGGGTTAAGGACTCATTGATATGATCAAAGCATTTAAAAAGTAAAGAAGACTAAAATCATAAGTTACAATGATACTGACCCCTTAAAGTTATGTAATACATTGAGGTTTACTAGCTGTTTCTATAAACCATTTCACTGGACCCACACAATAACCTTGTGAGAAAGGAAGGCAAAATATCAGTCCCAATATGGTCCCCATTTTAGAGACCAGAAAACTGAGGCTTTGAAAGATCTGGGATCAGCCAACTAGTATATTACTATGTTACTAGTCATCCAACTAATATAATACAGAGCTAGGTCTCAAACCCTAAACTAGACCCAGTGTTCTTCCCACTGACTCTTGTTTCCTTTAAACAATTTACCAGTTAAAACACACACACACACACACACACACACACTTTAGAGAACATTCTGTATGGAAACATCCTATTTCTATAATTCATATGTTATTTACACACAGAAAAAAATTGGAACACTGTATACCAAACTGTTCACAATATTACATTTCTGTAATGTTTTTGATTTTCACAATGAGCTTAAAGTATTTTTGTAACTGAAAAAAAGCAACAAAGAATATTTTAAAGTATGAACCAGTATACACTGGTTCCTCCTAGCCAAAAAGTTAACTATTAGGGTCAGCCCCTATAGGTGGCTGATTTTCTTCAGGCCAATGCTTCTAAAACAAGGGGTTTCAAATTTATGGGCCACCATGCTTGGGCGAAGCCAGCCAGTGACTGCAGTGGGTCACCAAATCCATCTGCCTGCTGAGCATTACATGTGACCTGAATAAATATCATGCCTCAGTTGGAGTTGTACAACTATTCTTCAAATGAATACAGACACTATTGTGATGAACAAGCACAAACTCATTTTGAAGCAGCACTAACCTCAGAGACGGAGAAGGCAATGGCACCCCACTCCAGTACTCTTGCCTGGAAAATCCCATGGACGGAGGAGCCTGGTGGGCTGCAGTCCATGGGGTCGCTGAGTCGGACACGACTGAGCGACTTCACTTTCACTTCTCACTTTCATGAATTGGAGAGGGAGGTGGCAACCCACTCCAGTGTTCTTGCCTGGAGAATCCCAGGGACGGTGGAGCCTGGTGGGCTACCGTCTATGGGGTCGCACAGAGTCGGTACACGACTGAAGTGACTTAGCAGCAGCAACCTCAGAGATGTGTTTTACTATTAAGGATTTTTTTAAACCAAAGTATACTAAAAACATCTAGCTTCCCAGGTGGTGCCAGTGGTAAAGAATCTGCCTGCCAATGCAGGAGATGTAAGAGACGCAGGTCCGATCCCTGGGTTGGGAAGATCCCCTGGGGGAGGGCATGGCCACCCACTCCAATATTCTTGCCTGGAGAATCCCACGGACAGAGGAGCCTGGTGAACAGTCCACAGAGTTGCAGAGTCGGACACGACTGAAGGGACTTGGCAGCATACTAAAAACAGGACCATCATCCCAAAGTCAGTCATGACTTTGGCATTAAAAGACCTTCCTCGATGGGAAGTCCAAGCCCTCTGGAAACAGAGTACACCCAGGCTCCCAGCACCCACAGGGTTCTGGCCTCACCTTGGAAAAGGCCTTTGACTCCTGGGAGCCCCGTGAGGAAGATCTTGGGAACACTTGAGGGTCTCCATAAGGCTGAACCACAGAGGAGAGGCCCAATACACCAAATTAGGACACAGGCTTACTATGCCCTGAGCCTCTGTATCTGATGCAGCTTTCAGCAGCCACAGTTTCCAATCAGCCCTTGCCAGAAGGAAACACTGACCTCCTGAGGTGGCCGGTGTTATGTTGCTGTCAAGGTCTTCCCCTCATCAGTGCCTGGAACCCCACAAAATAAGGGACGGATGACTTTGGTCCCCAAGGTTCCTTCCGGATCAGACATGCTATGACTTTATCAGGCAAAACTCTCCTGGAATGTAGCAGGATGTGGAAACCAGTGCAGAGATCCTGACCTCCTAACCTTCCTTTCTGGCTTTCCCATCATCTGTTTACCAGAGTTCTGGCCTTTAGAAAATGAAAGCCCCCAATGTAAGGTTCGGGCCTTCTTCTCATGCAGCCACTGGGAAAAGAAATTTAATACAGGCAAGCATGGCTCCTCTCCTTTCTGTCAACTTCAGGGAGTTAGCTCTGAGTCACCCAGTATGTGCAGTAAAAACAAATTCCTCTCATTTTCTGCTTGTCTTCCTGAGAAGACTGACCTGGTGTGACTTCGTATATGTTTTCCCCTTTCTAAAGAACAACACAGACCCCTTGTTTTAAAAATGGCCCTAAGCATCACTTTATTTACTCTGTGTCCAAGGACAGAAGCTTGATGAACTCATTTGTCATAAGCAATTCTCATGATGTTAAAGAGAAGTTCCCTTGGATAAAATCCAGAATCACTGATGAGGTCCCTAAGGCCCAGGCCATCCCCCTGCTAAGCTCCAGCTACAGGGGCCTGCCTGCCTTCTTTCCTGCCTCAGGGCCTCGGCACCTGCTGCAGCCACTACCTGATTAACTTCTGGGCTTAAATGACCCTTCTCACAGTAGACATTCCTGATCTCCAATCTAAATTAGGTCCCGTTGTCAACCTTTTCATACATTCTCTTCTTCACAGCACTTGTCACATTAAGTTTGTAAGTCTGTTTTCTGAATTTGTTTATATATAATGCTTGAGAGCCGACTAAATGGTAAGTGTGAGAGCAGGATTTTGTCTACCTTTTGCACTTGATGGCCTCAGGTGCCTAGCTGTGACCAGCACAGTATGTGGTCAATGAATATGTGTCCAATGAATGACTGAATCCAAAATACCTTGCATTGTTAAATATGTAATCATGCTGCTTCATTTCATCCTTTTTTAAAAAATGACTATTTCAAAAGGAATCAAATAACCATCTTCCCCAGCATCACTATCCTGGAATGTGACCACTCACAAAACTAAAATAAGATGGGGGTTGGGGGGGCAAAAAGCTTGAGAAAAAGAAAACAGAGTTTCTTTTTACTTTCATATGCTCAGCTGCTAAGAACTCTGGAATTTCCAGCACTTGGTTTAAACTGTCTTGAAAGTGAGACATTTCTGCTCAATACATCCTGAGAGATTCTGAACAAGCTAGAACCAGTCTTAAGAGCCCTGAGCCTGAGTAATCAAGGCCTTCCCATATTTTGGTCTTTTTTTTTTTTATGGAATTTCCAGCACTTGGTTTAAGCTGTCTTGAAAGTGAGACATTTCTGCTCAATACATCCTGAGAGATTCTGGACAAGCTAGAACCAGTCTTAAGAGCCCTGAGCCTGAGTAATCAAGGCCTTCCCATATTTTGGTTTTTTTTTTTTTTTAAAGCCAAATAAATGGGAAGTTAAATCTCAGAAAGTTATAAAACAATATCATCGGATGGAACTTGGATGGAATCACACACAAATAAAGTCCTTATTCTTTTATGAGCTGTTTATTTCTAGGGGAAAAAAGTGGATTTAAATGCAATTACAGGAGTTTCTTTTTACAAAGCTCTTTCACATACTTTCTGCTACTTGAGATAATAATGACGATGAACTCACCACTAACATGTAAGATAATTTTTCAGATGAGGAAACTGAAACCCAGAAAAGCTGTGACTGACTCAAGTTCACACTGCTAAAGGTTAGAGCCTGAACTTGAAACCAGATCCTCTCATTTAACCAAATTCCATTCCTTCTCTGCTTTACCACAGTGCCACTAGCAGAAGCTCCAAATCCAAAT
Source organism: Cephalophus harveyi (assembly GCA_006410635.1). Classification (NCBI taxonomy): domain Eukaryota; kingdom Metazoa; phylum Chordata; class Mammalia; order Artiodactyla; family Bovidae; genus Cephalophus; species Cephalophus harveyi. The sequence goes on along the minus strand of SJYT01010893.1, from coordinate 29,326 downwards.
AATTGTCAGAGTCGAAGACAAATCCAGAATTGAGGAGATTCATCTGTTGTGGCTTTCAACACAGGGAACTGGGGTGTCCCAAACTCCTACCAAGGCCTGGGTACCTCCTGCCATCTATTAACCATCTCCACTGGTCTGTGCCGAGCTGGGACCCAGTAACACCTTCCCTTATAAAATACTCAAATCAGAAATGAAAAGCCCTCAGGAGAGAAGGCCTGCGTCTCCTCTGGTTAGTTCCCATCTTGAACGGAGGACTCCAATCGTTACTGCACATTAACTATTCATCACAATCACAGCCACATTCATCAGTTAATGAGTGCTAATTATGTGTCAAACACAGTGTAAGCGTCTGGCAAGGGTTAATTCACCAATCCTCCTGAGATGCTATCAGGTAGCCAACATTATTGACATCATCACAGAGAAGGAAGTCGAGTAACAAGGGTTAAGCAGTTTGCCTGAGGTTACACAGCTGGTGAGTGGCAGGCTGTGTGGCTCTGGAGTCCTTCCACTTAAACCAGTCTGCCACACTGTCTATTCTAATTTCCTCTTGACCATCAAATTCCATCAGAATCAGCTCATAAAGGAGTCAGCTTCAGCTTCTTAAAGAGAAGTCCTACACTCTCCTCCAAACAGACAGGCCCATTAATTATTTCAATGGACATCCGCAAAACCCTCTTCCAGCTTGCTTCCTCAGAGAACATACAATTTGATCACAACTCTTTCTGCCTGAGAATAAACGGGGTTAAGCACAATTTCCACTAATGAACAATCTGCCATTTTCTGCAGAATTCACTCAAGTCTTTCTCACCCTTTGCCCCGCCAGTCAGACACTTTGCTTAGAGGCCAACCTGTACATCTCCCCTTTACTGCATCATTAAAGCCTGTGCACTGACGTCAGACTCCTGAACACAAAAGAAGATGCACTGAATTTCACTTCCAAATGGCACAGAATAGGGTTATGATGAAGCTCATCCATTTTCTTCAATTTACAACCCCTTTTCTTCAATTTACATCACAAAGAGTCGGACACAACTGAAGTGACTTACCACACATGCACGCACATCTAAATAACCAATGCTGTTATATAAACCTGCATGCATACCCACTGGCCATCGCAAATGAAAAGATGACTTTCTTCCTCTGTTTTAAGGCATATACCTGTTTTATCCCTCCTGTTACCTCCTTTCTCTCATTCATTCACTCATCAGACAGACATTCCTTAAGTACTTTCTGAAAGACAGTGTAGCTTATTAAGATGTGGCTTCTGAAGTCATGCTTATGAGCTAAGTACTCCTGAGTGGGATATTTCACCTCTGTGTGCCTCCCTCATCTCATCCATAAAATAGAAGTGATAACTGCCCTGGTGTCAGAAAGTTCTCGTGAGGATTATACAAGATGCCCCAGGCAGAGAACATTCTCAAGTTCACAGTCTCCTGGGGCAGACAGGCATGTACAGCAGCCGATGCTAGAAACAAGTAAAGACGCAATGAGAGCCTAAAGGTGGAATCAGGGAAGACTCCCTGGAGGAGGCATTGCTTAAAACTGCAAAGGCACTACAGGAGGCAGAAAAGAGCATGCCGGCTTACAGGAACTGCATGTGGACTGGCATAGATAAAACACAGGAAGCAAAAGGAGCGGAGAGGGATGAGTCTGGAAAGGTAAAAACAGATCTAGCTGCAAGAGTTCTGTTATTTTCTTTTTAACAAGGCTTTATCTGGAAAACAATGGGGAACAACAAAGGAATTTAAACATAGCCTCTGACTCAACTGTCCAGTTACTGCCAAGAAACCACCACTTAGACCTAGCTCTACCGAAATTAAGGTGACTGCCTTTACAGATGGTGGCAGCTGAGGGAAGCAGACCCACTCAAGGGTCGACCATTCAGCCTCTAGGACAGCCATTCGCAGGCTGGCTTCCCCTAGAGGACTTGTCTGAAGGCACTTAAAGTTACCTGTTTTATTAACAGCAAGAAGGGATTCCTTTAATCCCTAGGCTCAAGATTGAGGGGGCTCATGAAATGAACCTCGCCTACGATCTCGGCTTTTTAATTACTCTGCCTGCTTGAGCTGAGGCAGACACTCCCCATTCAATTAGTCCACGCCATGCTCCTCTGTCCCCAACACAGAAACCTGGAACCGGTTGCCATTTATCATCCTTCTTGCTGCTATTAATTTTTCCATTACCTCACCCTCAAGTCAAAACCCTTTTGTTGCCTCCCAACCCCTTCAGGCAAATATGCTTGTGACCACTGGTTTAGTTAAAAAATTCTATGTAGAAAAGTTTTATAACCAAGACTATAAGACACCCTGGTTTGTCCAGGACAAAACCTATTTTCCCAGCTTAATTATCAAAAGCACCCTATTTCACTCTCAACAGTGTTCCAGCCTGGATGATAAATTGTACTGCCACTCCTTTGACAGAGATGGAGGTTTTAACCAAATATAATACTTGTCAATCAGTTGAAACAACTCTGATGCAAAGTCTCCACTGGCCCCCACCCCCAACCCTGCAAAGAAAAAATTGTCCCTATTCAAAAGGTTCTCTGACGTTTATCTGTGGACAGAAATACAGGTGAATCTCCTGAATGTTCACAGAATACTGTTAACCTTGACCCTCAGGACTGGCATCTAAACTTCAGGCTAGAGACGGACCCAGCTCACCAGTAACTCAGGGGGAAACTCTGACGCTGGCAAAGATGAAGCAGTGGTTCCCAAATAAGTTGGTCATTAGATCCCCTCGGACTTTAAAAATATAAGTAGATCTCTACATCCCAATTCAGATCTACTGAAGAGGGTAAACACAGTGGGACCCAGGAATCTTTATTTTTCTAAGGCTTCCCAGAAAATTCTGATGCTGGCAGACCAGCCTTTCTCCCAAAGCTTCCTCCCTGAGTGAAGTTAACCAGGTAAATGAAAAATACTTAGACCCTAAAACCAGGGCTTCCCTGGTGGCTCAGATGGTAAAGAGTCCACCTGCAATGCAGGAGACCCAGGTTCAATCCCTGGGTCAGAAAGATCCCCTGGAGAAGGAAAGAGCAACCCACTCCAGTATTCTTGACTGGGAAATCCCATGGACAGAGGAGTTCATGGGATCCCATACAGTCAGACACGACTGAGCGATGAACACACCAAAACTAAGGAAAAATAAAATAAAATCCCCTACAACATTGATAAACAGCCTTAAATGCAAGTGGAGTACTGCAGAAGTCATTTCATTCCAGGTGTCTAAACAACTTAACATGATTCCTATTTTGCCTCAGCCAGAAAACTCACAGCTAAATGCAGTATGCGATACAGAAACCATCTGATATAAAGGTCCTGGCACATCTCTTTCTTTTTTGTTCCAGTTTTTTGTTACATCTTCTGATGAGTGTTTTTATGTTTGAAATTTTGTAGCAATATATTTTACTGCTGTAAATTACCTTAAATCCATCTTACAAGTTGGCTGTATTAAATATTAAATAATGATAGTTTAGCATTTTTAACATCATAGAAAACAAGACTGAACTAAAGAAATTTGGAATTCAAGTTCAATCTCAGTGCCATGTACCTTGAGGGACAACCTCCTTTGAACTAGCAGCTGTGTCAAAGTATTAAGATATATAAATTTAAAAGCTCTGAGTTGGGTGACATAGCAGAGCCCAGCCCCACAGTATACCATTTAGATGTGGAATCTGAACTCTCCTTAGTCGGACTTCTGACTCAGTTTGTTTGTGGGTCGAGGTTATGGCACAGACTTTGAAGCCACATTACAGCCACAGAAGCTGTATGTGCTTAGTTAGGCAAGTCGGCCTGAAAACCCCAAGAATGTTTCAAACCGTTCTTAGTTACTCTATAACCATTTTTCTTAAGAAAATGAGGCAGTAAAGTAGTTCAGGTCCTTGTAGGTGAGCTGTGCCTTAATCTAGCATCACTTCACGGTTCAGTGCAAAAGGAAACTATTAACGCTAAGGGGTGGCCAATTAGAAAGCTCTCGCAGTCTGAAAGATCAAGCATCATTTCTTACATAGGAATAGAATTAAAACACAGACAGCAAAGTAGAATACCCTGATTAATTCAAGCAGTCATCAGTCTCTCAAAAGTCCCCATACAAGTCCCTCTGAACCCCATATGCTTTTTCTTTTTTTCAATATTTATTTATTTGGCTGCATCGGATCTTAGTTGTATCACTTGGGACTCTTCACTGCAGCACATGGCCTTAGCTGCTCAAGGCATGTGGGATCTTAGTTCCCCAACCAGGAATCAAATCTGCATCCCTGCACTGGAAGGCGGATTCTAACCACTGGACAACCAGGGAAGTCCCCCCATGTGCTTTTCAACAGCCCCAATAACAATCACCCACAACCCAAAGCCTTACCATTCACTAAACACATAACCTTGGGCAGTTATACTTTTTGTGCCAAGGCTTCTTCATTTACCAAGTGACTTTTTTTTTTTTTTGCTCCACCACTTGGCTTGCAGGATCTTAGTTGCCTAACTAGGGATGGAATCCAGGCCACCACAGTGAGAGCACTGAGTCCTAACCTTTGGACCACCAGGGAAGTCTCGATCAAATGAAATTTACAATAGGATCAACCTCATTCGTGGTTGGATTAAATGAAATAACATTTGTAGTTTAAAACAAAGTCTGGCTCATAATAAGCACTCAATATGCAGTAGCTACCATTAGTATTTTTTCATAGCACCACTGCCTTCCAATGCCTTCCGTGTGTTAGTCAAACTGCTAGGATCTATCTATACACCATCTTAATCCTCGCCACAACCTTTGAAGACAAGTACTATTTACTCCCACACTGAGGTTTCAGAGGCTGACCCCTTCAGCTAACACAGGGAGGAGACAAGTTTTAATCCTGGTCAGGCTGATAACTGAGATTTCATTTTCCCATGACATCAAGATGGCTTTAATTCTTGATTTGCTACATTAAAAACAAGGCAGAAAGCAAAAGCAATGACATCCAAGTATTTCATCATGACATTTTGGTAATCTGATTTTTTAAATGCTACATGAATGGAAAAATGTCTGAAAAGTTTTGCAGCAAACTGTTAAAAAGTGTTTGCCTCTGGGAAGTAAGACTGGGAAATGGTGTGGGGAAGGCTTTTTACCGTGGGCTGTCCACATTTTTATACTATTTGATCGTGTATACAAGGCAGAAGAGTTTTAATGTAAACATTTTATTGAGGCATATCACACCAACAGAAAAGGACATGATTTGTGAATAAACAACTGGACGGATTATCACAAACAAAGCGAGTCCATGGAATCAGAATCAAAGAAACTGAACGCTACCAGAACTTCCATGATCCTGACGATAGATTAATTCTAGTTAACACTATAGATTAATTTGGCTTGATTAGTCTTATACAACTGCAATGATGTGGCATTTATGTGTTATGTCTGGCTTCTTCCTCTCAACACTGTATGTCTATCTGATCCATATTATTATGCATAGTTGTAATTCCTCCTTTCTCACTGAGGCAGTGTTGCATTTCGTTATTTGTTATAAATATATGTATATATACAGGCATTTATTTTTCCATTTCACTTTTGTTAATGCTTTTGAGTTGTTCCGAGTTTGGGACTATCATGAATAGTTCCGCTTTGAAGATTTCTTGATATGTCTCTCATGCCATGTGGACACTTTTCTATCGCGCGGTTAACTGAAGAATTGTTGAGTCATAGGGTCTGATTGTGACTTCCCTAGTGGCTCAGTTGGTAAAGAATCTGCCTGTAATGCAGGAGACCCAGGGGTCAGAAAGATCCCCTGGAGAAGGAAATGGCAACCCACTCCAGTATTCTTGCCTGGGAAATCCCACAGAGGAGCCTGGTGGTCTACAGTCCATGGAGTTGCAAAGAGTCAGACACGACTGAGCATATAGAGTCTGATCACATTAAAGCTTTGAAAGTGTAATTTTTTAAGAAATGGATGTAAATCATTGGTACATCACCTTAATTTCATCAATCTGTATGCATTTGACCTCTTTACCCTATAGAGGTCATATCTATGTCTGTATCTTATCTGAGTAGTCATCTCTATAAAAATTAGGCCAAGACCTTGGTAAAGAACCTAGCCTTCTACAAGATCAGAGTGCTCTTCAGAAAGTTGTCTTTCAGGTTGACGGCATTTCCTGAGAAGGCAGTGTACTATACATATGAAAACACACCACAGACCTCAGTTAAGATGACCTTTCCAGTTCACCCACACTGGCGCTAATAACAGTATCAACAATTACACAGGGTGCTAAGTGCTACATAGAAATTACCTTTTTCATCTCAGGTTTTCATGGGTACATTTCGTCCTGGACTTGACTCAGCTCCCACTTTACAGGCCCATCCTTGGCTGGGCAAGGTGGATCTGTCTACTCCCTGGTAATCTTCATTTGTCGTAACAACTGCCCCCAAACCCCCTCCTGGCCACCCAGCAGGCTTTTCTCTGGCAAGTCATCCAATTCCTCTGCTCTTGTGTTCTTCCCTGCCCGCGTGGCCATAGACTCCCACGGCTGGACTGTCAACTCTCCCAGGTGGGGCCACGGCTTCTAGCTTTTCAGGAGGAAGGAAGGGGAGTTGCTGTTCTCTGAGATGCTGTGAGCTCTAAGAGCACTGGGGCTGAGACCAGCCCAGCAAACCCCCCTGGGCACAAGGGTCTCAGGGGTGAGGAGCCCAGGAGAGTCCTACCCCTCACGATGATACCTGTCCCACGATTAGCACTTCTCAGACCTGGGTGCTGGGTAATACTATTACCAATGAAATACTGATAGTTATGGCTTATCAGGGGGCAGAATACTGTAGTTATAGCCAGCCTGGGAGTCAATCTGCCTGGTTTCAAATCCCAGTTCTGCAATTTATCATGTGTCCTGTGTCCCTGGGTTGTGAAGAAAAAGATAACGTAAGTGCACACCTAGCACAGAGTAGGCACTCACAAAATAATAGCTCCTGTTACAATACTATTATGATATAGAGGCTAAGGCCATGGCCTTTTAAGTCAGATCACTCAGTCAAAATCCAGCTCTATCCACTCACTACTGCATGACAAGGGCAAAGTATTTAACATTTCTATAACTCAGTTTTTTTCATCCATACAATGGGCATCTTAATTGTATCTACCTTACAAGCATCACAAGGATTACTGAAAGAATATGTTCATATTTAGAACACTGCTTAGCATAGAAGAAGTCTTATATACAGTTTAACTACTAGATTAACTATGATCATTGTTGCAAGTTGATTAAATAAATATTCTCATACAAACCTGTCAAGTATAAACAGAGGCTCTTATGATTAACACAAGAGTCACTTAGGCACAGATATTCACAGATGACTAACACAACCCAAATTCACTGGAAAACATTTCTGAGCTCATAATACATTTTCTCAATCAACTGGTAGTTAAAGATACAACTAATACCATATGAGAGGCTGGGACACTTTTTAACAATAAAAAGGGGTGCCCTCGTATTTAAAGGGTACAAAATCATTGGTTTGCTCATTTGTTTCTTTATTTTATCCTCACAGAGAATTGAACCCTAGAGAAGGCATGTGACATACCCAGGGTCACCCAGTGTGGTATTCAGGACTGGAGGTCAGCCTGAGTTCCTGTCCCAGGCACTCTACCATGCAGCTTTTCAGGCTCTCCTCTGAGACATATTGGAAGTCAAATTATCCTCTAAAAATTAATTTTATGACATTTGCTCATTTTTAATGAGTCTTTTTCTTTACAAAGAAGTTAAGAAATAGTTCATTCACTAAAAAATCTGTAAATTCAAATTGCCTGACCTTTGGGCATAGAGCTTCTCACCTGTAAAATGCAAAGAATACTTGTTTCCCTCTCGTCCAGGGAGCAGTGACAAGGTATGTCAAGGAATGAGCACAGCTTAGAAAACAGCCCCAGTACATGACGAATTATGGTGCTTCTCCCAGTCCTGATCAGACTAGGAAAGTGACCTCAGTGGTTAGATGATAATCTCTCAATTATCTATCCCATTGCAATACCTTAACACCATTCTCCACTCTCTCCGCTCCAAAGACAAGCCAACAGGCTGGCACACGATAGTTGGGGTAACAGGCAGAGTCTCTGGTCAAAGGGACCTAACACAGCTTAGACAGCTTCATGCCATAGGCTCAAGCACTCACTTCCATGACATTCCCTGTAATTCGTCCTCTTCCTCCACTCCTTAGACCAGCTGGAGCAGCTAATACTTCCTAGGTGATCAATTTCACAGAATGAGGGAGCACACAGCAAGGGCCATTAATGCATAATGAGCCTTTATGGACAATTCTGGCTTTTCACAATCTGACAGATAAGCCCTGCTCTTTCACCCTTAAGGACATGACGTAAGACCTTGAATCTGGAAATAACACTCTTAAAAGTCAGAAAAGACCCTCTGACTACAGAGTATCCATTATTTAGCACCCCTTAGGATGCAGGATGCATGAGTGAAAACCAGAGGCTCTTAACAGAGGCTTCCCCAGGACTCAAGAGGCAGACGAGCAGCCTCCTACCAAGAGCATCCCTTATCTCTGGCCCCACCCCTTCCTGTCTTTTGTCAGTTGCTGGGAGAGGAAAAACAGTCAACAAAAACTCAACAGCAATTTTGGCCAGGGTGTGGATCCTCTGAAGGCTTCCCTTGAAAGCAACTAGAGGAAATAAGAAATTGACACGGGGGTGAAAAAAACTCAAGGAGATAGACAACTGTAGATCTGACAGAGAAAAAAAATCTCAGGGGACAACTGCAAATGTGTATCTGGATAAGTAGGGAGTCCAAGGTAGAGGCTTAAATGAAAAACTGGGAAAAGGAAGAAAGATAGTTTTATCCATTCAAATTTGGAGATCTGGGTTGAAAATTTATCACAAAAGCACAGATGAAAATACTGAGGAATAAAAGCAGCTATTCACACACATACAAATGTATTCTGTTTGTTTCTGTTCTGACGCTAGCAAAAAACAAGCAGGCAGGTTAGTGAGCTGCTGAGGTCTGGCTATGTTTTTTTTTTAATTGGTGGAAAATTGCTTTACAATGTTGTGTTGGTTTCTACCATACAACATCACGAATCAGTCATAAATATATATAAATCCTCTCCCTCCTAAGCCTCCCTCCCCATCCTCCGCGTCATATTTTACACACTATCATGTGTAAAACAGTTAGTGAGAAGTTGCTATGTAACACAGGGAGCCCAGCCTGGCACTCTGTAATGTTCTATATCTTGACTTGGGTAGTAACTCTACAGGTTATTTGTAACCACTTGCTGTGCATTTTTAGTTTATGACTTTTTAATTTCACAATAAAAGTAAGTTTTAAAAAAAATTTCAAGTACACAAGACTACAGAGTTATATTCAGGAACTTTAGTAGTTTAACAAAAGGATGGAGTCAATACCAGAATAATCCACGCAAGAGAAAGCAAACATAGCTATTTAAATAAAAGGCACTCCTCTTCCAGCTTAATTTTACAGTTTGCTTTGGTGTGGAGACTCAAAGTCTGCATATACAAAACCACAGCAAACTGTATCTGCCCCGATGATAAATGTAGCACACCTACCAACCAGGTGTGTATAACTTTGTGGACACACACCTCAATACTGTTCACTGTTTACAGAGCAATCTCACATACCTTAACCAACAGCCAGTGGCCAGAGTTATCCCCATTGTGGAGATTAAAAAAAAAAAAAAAAAGCCTCAGACAGGAGACTCCCTCCAGGTACAACTCAAGTTAAGAACCAAAAATCAAACCTACACCAGATTTCACCCACCTGGGGACCCCTTATGACAATGACTTTCCCGTGCTCAGGAAATTCAGAGGTCCATGTTTTTTCCATGTGGAAATAATGAGGTATAAACGGATAAACAACTGTCATCAAGAGGATGTCAACTCCTCTGAATCACCTTCACTTTTCAATCAAAGGACAGCCCAGGGTGTTATAAAGATTAGCTTTCCTCAGTAAACCACAAACATCTTGAGAGTGGAGCTGTGTCTTCTCATTTCTGGAACTCTAGGGCTTTGCATAGTTTCTAGAATATGGGACATGCTCATGACACTTCTGCTAATAAAAAATAAACAGATAAGGGTACAGACTAATGAATTCACAGTACTGTGGTTTTCCACTCCATACCATCATTCCTGCACAGCACCACTTGCATTAAGCCTTTTCAAAACCACTAAAATGACAGACAGTAACTGCTCTTCAACAGATGACCAGTAAAAATCTCTCTTCCCCTCCCTTAAGAGTTTTTTAAGTTGTTTTGGTTTTCTTGTTTGTTTTAATCACCGCTACTCTGTTCTCCTGCTCTGTCTTCTGTTCTTAACAGGAACCATATTCTCCAATTCTAAAGAAAAGGCTTCATGTGATACATAAATTCAGAAGCCGGAGAGGGCTGACAGGTTAATTATAGACACAAAGAGTGGGGACAAATGGACTATGAGGTAAGCGAGTCTAAATGTCTCTTCCCTGGATAAGCATTTATTAATAAGCCTGCAAAGATTTACTAGGCATAGCCAGGTTCAGCTCGGTGCCAAGCTTGGGTACGGGGGTCCAGATTTGGGAAAGGTAGTTTCTGCACTTGAGGAATCTGGCTGGTGCCTGGGAAGATAGCATGTACCTGGGAATACACAAAGTGGCCCCCTGGGGACAAGAGGTGGAAGATACGGAGGAGACAGTGCCTAAGAACTGAAGCACCTGTCCCTTCTGGGAGTGGGATGGTTAAAGAAGACCTCATCAGTTCACTAGGCCCACCTGGAAGGAAATGTAGGCAGGACTATGGCTGGACAGAAGACCAAGAAAGGGCCCTGATTCTTTTTCTCCTGTACCTCCCATATTCTTTCTGGGGGTGGAAGCAGGGACTTAAGTCAAAAGGACCTGTAGGTCTTCTCCTCCCTCTCCAAACTGCCCCTCTAAAAAAGAGGAATGTTCAGATGACTGGAAAGGCAGGTCTAGGGTCACCTTCAGCAAGCAGATGAGCCCAAGAATGGAATGAGAAGCCTAGCCAAGAGTGATACCAGAGTGCTTTTGGCTCCCCTTTCAAATTCAATCCAAAAAATTTCTGGGCCAACTTCCAGGTGGCACATTGAATGTGGCACCTCTCAGTGGGACATCAAGCTTGCCTTTAGCCGAGACTAGATGACAGGCTGGGCTTCCAAACGCTAAGTCTGGATCTCCCTCGGGTTTCCGCTTTATTTGGGAATGATGGATCTGATCGTCTCCAGTTGAACCTGGGCCCTTCCAAATAGATGAGGACTCTTAGAATTTTTCAAGCACCACTTCCCCCTGACATACATATAAGGTAGGACCCTCCTCGCACCCCTCCCTGTTTAAGGCCGATCGGTTGATAATCCCGAAATGCCAGGCGAAATATGTCACAGCCATCTCCCGCGAAGGAGTGGAATATCCAAGAGGGTTTAATCGGGTTGATTTATTTCCAAAATCCCGCCATTTCTCCAAAAGACATTAGAGAGGTAAAACCTGGCCATGAAGTCCAATGAGTTAGACTCCTACTGTTATTCATTTCACTCGTCCCCCGCGAGCCGCCCCCACCACCACCCCCGGCC
>SJYT01010893.1:0-17625 GCA_006410635.1 Cephalophus harveyi | reverse complement strand
CCACCACCCCCGGCCTAGTAAACCTCCCACCCGCTCCACCTCAGTTTCTAGGTGGTTCCTGGATTTCCAAACTGCTTTCGGCCGCTTTACGGCGTGGTTAGAACAGTGGAGTGCTATTTCCCAGCGAGCGGGATCTGCGGGAACCCTGAGCCCCTCGTCAGCTGACAAAGCGCGTCCACACGCCCGGCAAGCTTTCAAGGCGAAGGAACGAAAGCTGGCCCCCGCGGTCCTGCGGACGCGGTAAGTGGATGCTCCGCAGCTCCTGGCTCGCCTGCGAGCTGGGCGTCCGGCAAGGGCGGCGGGCCCGAGACGTGCGGAAAGCGCTCCGCACACCTGGCGCACCTGGACGCACCCGGAGATCCCAGCTCCGCCCCGGGCTCCGGAAATCACGGTCTCCGACCGCGCCCACGGGGCTCCGGCCGCCCCAGGTCCCCTCCGGGGCACGCCACTCCCCAGCCCGGGATGGCTCCGCTCCCCGCGCGTCCCGGGCTCCTCTTACCCGGGAAATGGCGAGAGGCTGCTCGAAGTCCTTGCCCCCCACGAGGCGGAAGCCCCAGGGTCCCGGGCCCTGCAGGACTATTTGCAGGGTGGTCATGGCGCGGCGACGGCGGTGGCGGTGGCGACCCGAGGGGACAACGGGGCAGGACGCGGAGCGGCGAACTGGGCTCCCTGGCAGCTGTCGGAGAAAGAGCGCGCGGCGCGGGCCGGTGGAGCCTGCGGCGGGCGGGAGCTGGGCGGGAGGAGGGCGGGGGCGGCTCCGCCCAGGCCGCGTCGCGGCCGCCCGCCCCTCCCGTCCTCCCGACCGCGGCCCGCAGCACGCGCCCCGGGCAGAGTCTGGCCCGAGAGCCGGAGGTCAGCGCAGCGTCTAGGGATCTAAACAGCCCCGCCCCGGGCGCAGCCCGGCCGGGCTCCCAGCCCCACCGCGGGCGCTAGGTGAGAGGCGGGCAGGTTCCGGCGACCGCGGAGTCTGCGCTTGAAAACCAGTTTGCAAGTGCTTTGCAAAGTCACCCCTTTGAGGTCAGCTCCATTTTCACGTTTGCTTTCATGTAAACGACAGTGGTGTTTGAAAGATGCTGACCAGTGATCTCGCTAGAAAATGTGAAGCAGTCAGGGCATTTATAGCTCCATTTTACAAATAAATTAGCTGGGTCGGCCTGAGATTAGAAGACTTGCCCGAGGCCACGCAGCTGACAGTGGTGTAACTGGCCCGTCGCGCAGGCTTCCCTAGCTAAAGAACCCCACACTGGAACTTTGATAATGCTAATGAGACCGTCGCCTGAGTTTGTAAGGGAACTTCAAAACCTTCCTAGAAGCCTCTCCTCCCGGCTGGATTCGCCGGAGATTCTGACCTTCCCAACAATTCAGACCTCAAGTTTGAGGCAGACCAGCTGCGTGTAGAGGTAACCGGGTTGAGTCCAAACACCTCGGTTCCCTGCGCGCCGCTATCCTCCTAAGTGGGTTCTGCCCTCCCCTCGCCCTGGAGTACATTCGCCACGCCAGATCGCATCACGTCTCACTGTCCACTTACTCTTGAGTGAAGCTGAATGCCTAAGATACTCGTAGGGCCACCCACGGAATGGGCCCCAGCTCCCTTTCTGATCTCATCTCCTTGTGCCACACTCAGTCCACACCAGCCTCAAGGCCCGGCTTCAGGGCTCCTGGAATGCTTTGCTCCAGGCATCCTAAGGCTCGCCCTTCGTTCAGATCTCATGGTCTCAGTCTGGTCATCTCCGAGAGCCCTATTTAAAACTTCCTCTCTAGAACACCGAGTCACCTCCCTCTGCTTCTATTTCCCCATTATGTTTATCATCATCTGACAAAATCAGTATTTCACTAATTTGTACCCGACCCCCACCCCTAAGGTTTAGTTCCCCAGGGATAGGGGTTTTTATCTGGGTCACTGCTGTATCTCAGAGCTTAAGAATAGTATTTAATGAAGGCAATACATTGGCCAACGTTATGACCTTTGAATCTCAGGTTCTTCATAGTTTTCTTGGCTCCAGTTCATACTGCCACCTGAGCTCCAGTGCTCTGTCTCCTCGTGATACTGGCCTACCTACCCAGATGCCCTGTGCAGAGATTTACACATACAGGGATCATCTTACTTGTCCAATTGTGTCACAGGACAAGTGACTGGTTTGGGAATGGTTTGCTTGAATTTAGAAATTAAAGTGGATTATGTCATCTATCCATCCCTCTCATTTTGCACCCTGATATTCTTTTTTTTTTAATTGAAGCTTAGTTGATTTACAATGTGTTAGTTTCAGGTAAATAGCAAAGTGATTCAGACATATGTTCTTTTGCAGATCCTTTTCGAAGTTATAACAAAATAATGAACATAGTTCCCTGTGCTATATAGTAGGTCTTTGCTGTGTGTCTGTTTTATATAAAGCAGTGTGTATCTATTAATCCCAAACTCCTAATTTATCGCTTCCACCCACTCCCAATCCTGATATTCTTGAATGTGAGAAAAAAGAATAGTGTTACCACCAGGAGCCAGCTACCTGTTCCATCAAAGCCAAAAATTATCTTTTTTTAAACAAAGATGAATATTTTTAATAATAAAAGGTACAATTCTCAAAGAATATAGATATTATAAACCATTAGACACCTAACAACAAAGAAACAAAGATACGTAAAGCAAAAATCAGAAGAAATATAAAGGAAAAGAAAAAACATATAATCATTGTGAGACATACTAACATTTCTCGGAGAATAATTTATCAAATGCAGAAAAAATAAGAATGGGAGCATCTTGAATGATGTTATTAATAATTTAAGTCTAATAAATTAATATTTACATTAACTTTTATTAATCTTATATCCTACACAAATATATTTAAATTTTTGTATCTTATACATTGTTATTAGATAAAATTATACCATCTTTGATTAAGATTCTCCTGATTTAAAAACATGCTTGTGTTTCAAGTCCCTGCAGAATTTGGGAGACTAACCAAATTCTGGACCTGCCCTAAGATGGGGAGCATTTTTGAATATTTTGTGTCCTAGGAAGAGAAAAGGGTTGAAGAGCCACAGCTCCTGTGCTCCCAAAGGTGGGAACTGCCTCTCATTCATCCCTAGGTGTCCTGCTGGGGATGTATAGACCTGATACATCGTGTGTGCCAACAGTTCCTATTCTATACAGTATTCTTTTTGGATATAGGGCACTAGTACATAGGTTACATCATTTAGTTTTTAAACGTTGTCTGTTGTAGTCTGGCTCTACACAGCAAGAGCTAAAAACAGTCAACACTCTGACCAGGTCATCCCCTTTCTGGGCACTGATTCCAGGATATAATTTAAAAGAAGAAGAAAAAGCTATATGTACAAAGACATTTATAGCTGCATTATTTATAATGACAAAAAAATCTGGAGTTAAGCAGCAACAGAAAAGTGGCTAAATATGGTATGGCCATGTGAGGGAGAAGTACACAGCCTAAAAATGATAATCATGAAGTCTATGAGAAGCCATGGAAATGTGTTTTCAAGATTAAATAAAAAAGAATGAAACAAAATTATTTCTAAACCAAGTATTATTTATAAACAAAATTATTTATAGAGTTTATAAATAAAAAATAAAAATTATGTCTACCTACTGCCAAAAATTAGGAGACAGTGCAAAATCTTTGAGAGATGCAATTGGAGAAAAAATTTTTTAAATATTGGGTTGGCCAAAAAGTTCGTTCAGGTTTTTCCATAAAATATTAGAGAAAAACCCGAACGAACTTTTTAGACAATCCAATAATTTATTCTAACATGATGTAACATTTTCAAAATAAAAATCAATTAAATGGCCTCAGCTGCTTGGATGGAGACTAAATGATAATCTTTCTCCGGTTAGGGGCCCTCATCTTCTATCTTTTTGATCTCCTTCCCCCTGCTCCAGTGAACTAGCTCTGAGTTGGACACACAGCCTCTATTCAGAAAATGCTCAGTGATGGATTGACAACTCTGACCCCCAAAGACAGGCAACCTTGTTTTATCTTAAAACCATTACTTATTAATCCAAACCCTACAGTTCCCTCAGACATTTGACTCCTGCAGAGTACTAGTTGAATGGTCTTAACCTCTCTAAATTTCAGTTACCTTGTTTATTATTATTATAATGAATTCCATGGAAGTTTTTTAATCTAAAAAACTCTTAGTTTTTTAGATCAAAATACCTGTGCGTGAGGGGGTGCGGGTAAGGTAGAGAGGATGCTGAAGAAATGGAAGCAAGGAGGACAGGAAAAGGACAGAGGAGCAGTGATCTAGGAAGTCAGGGAATAGGGGGCCTTTCCAACTGTTCAATTTTACAAGACGACAGGACAGGGTGGGTGGCTGTCTGCTGGTGGATTCCCCAGGCGACAGGCCCGCCCCCCTTTTGTCTTCTGCAGAGCTGTCTGCTCCCACACCCAGGGTGCAATTGCCAGGTCCCTTCAGAACCACTGCTTCCTGGAACAGCAACCTCATTCCTTTTTTAAATTAACTTAATTATTTTTTAAATATATTTATTTATTTATGTTTTGCTGTGACGGTCTTGTGAGGCTAGGGCTGAGCTAGGCGTTACAGACGGTCTTATTTAATTTCCAGGACAAGTCCTGGACTAGCTCAGGGCACTGCAGAGCTCCCATTCCCGGAGGTCGTGGCCATGACCCCTCCTCTGGGACTCAAGAGGGGGCGTAAGTGACTCCCGGATTCCAAGCCTACACTGGGATCTGAGGCGGCTCTGTCCAGAGGTTAGAGAGCCGGAAGCTCTCATCTAGCCGCCTGGGGCGGGGCTGGGGCGCGCAGCAGCACCCCTATCCCCAAACCAGTGCAACTGCCCGGGGCACCCTGATCTAAAGACATCAGGGCAACTTGTTTGTTCTCTCGCCGAAAAGAACTGAAACACAGAAACCCAAGCTCAGAGGTTCACAAAACAAAGACATCTTTTCCCGCCGGTCCTATCCCGCTTGTCTGGCCCCCCAACTCGCGACCTCACTCCGAGGGTCAGCGTCCTGTACTCAGTACGGTGTACTGGGATCCCACGCGCCCCTCCAGGACCGCCGACCCGGGGGAGTTGCCCTCCGCTGCGCCAGGGACTGGGCAGGAAGTTAAGCTCCCAATTCTTCCCTTTCTCCGGCTTTTTCGTTCAGTCTGGGGATGGGGGCGGGGAGGTGGAATCCTGAAGTGGCCGTTAGGGATTGGGCGGCTCTGGGATTCCTGTCGACAAAGAACATGCTCCAGGGAGCGGGAGCGTGGGCCCCTAAGGACACCTGGACACCGGAACTGGCTCAAGACCCTCCTGGCTGATAAAGGTGTGGGCAGATGAGCTGGGGGATCTAAGGCCTGCCGTGTGCGTAGCAGACAAGCAGCTATTTTGTCCACCTGCTTCCTGGCTCCCTGAACATGTGGCACAAAAATCTTTAAATCATCAAAGAAGCCGGACCACTACCATTTCTCAAGCATCCCTGAATGTTCAAAGAAGAAAGCATTACTGGTGGCCCAGTGGTTAAGAATGCACCTGTCACTGCAGGGGAACATGGATTTGATCCCTAGCCTGGGAAGATCCCACATGGGGCAAGGCAGCTAAACCAATGAGCTGCAACTGCTGAGCCCACACACCCTAGAGTTCCTTCTCCAAAACAAGAGAAACCACAGAAAGAGAAGCCCATCCACGCCAAGAAACAGTAGTCCTTGATAACTACAACTAGAGAAAGCCCCGAACACGGTAATTAAAATCCAGCACAGAAAAATAAACTAAAATTATTTTTAAAAAAGAAGAAATTCCAAAACAGAATCATAGATAAGGTGGCTCCTATTAAACCTCTGTATTGGAGAAGTTAAGACAAAAAGATAATGTCATAGAGTAGTGTTATTCACAAGATAATGGATTGTTAAAAATATATAATTTATCTGCTAAGACCTGAATTTGAAGTTGGGTGATTAACATATTTCATTACGGTTATTATATTTCAATGAACTCTTATGTAACCTCATGAGGAAAAACTTCAAAAGTCTAAATTTGAGTGTTAGTGCACTTGGACCCACTTCTTGGTCACCTCCCCAAAAGATGAAAGGTAGCTTGGGGGTCAGAGTTACCCAGCCAATCCTAGCCCAATATTCAGAAAATAAACTTGGTCTTCATTACTAAACAAAGTCATAATGTGTGCTAGGATCTTGACATATATGGTTGTATTTATCCAGAGAAGAGCCCAATGAAGTGTCGTGATGCCCTTATTATAGGAGAAAGCTGAGGTACCGCTGCATTGCCCAGTTCTCTCTTCGTGGAAGGACTTAATTTTCCAGCTTCTGGGAGTTAGACACCCTTTAGCTTTTAGCCCCCTCAGGGACTGACACTCCCCAGGGGCATGCCTGTTCCCAGGCTGCCTGTGTTCAGTGACTGATCTTAGGGGGATAAAGGACTGGCCATTTGTCCCAAAATGGGACCTCTCTGATGGGTCATTATGGCTTGGCTCCAGATCTCCGTGGAGCTCAGCTTCTCCCTCTGCCCAGTCCAGCTTCCTGTCACACCCTCCACCAGGCACAAAGCCCAAGGGCCCTTCTTAATAAACATCCTGCCTAGAAACCCTGTCTCTGGAACCAGAGAACTCAGCCTGCACAGAGAGGTTAAGAGACTTCCCTAAAGCACTCAGTAACCAAGTAACAGAGAACAGTCTGGGCTGGGGAGGCAGAGGAGGAACTATAGTGTTCAGGAGACTTTGTAACAGAAAAGGGAGGGACAGGAGGTTTACTCAGGGATTCTTAGGGTCCCAGAAGACTCCTCATGTTCCCAACTCACAGAGGGCCCAAGGCACAGGTCTTCTTTCTTCACTAACAGGGTCACCCTCAGCCCACGTGTCAGCAACTTGATTAGAAGTCTTTGGTGGGATGGCGTTTTGGACTTTTTCCTTAGAGGAAGTATAAATTGAGATAAGCTTTAAATGTATGAATAAATAAGGAGGCAGAAAGGCTATACTAAGCAGCAGAAACAGAACAAAATAGTAGGAAGGGTGGGGGATGACATTTAGTAAATGACATTACTAAATCATCAGCAGCATGGAAAATTCAGTGGGGTGGGTTGAGTGCCAGTGACCTGCTGTGGTGTGCAGTGGGGACAGGCAAAGTCTTTCCCTTCATCTCATCTCATCCCTCTCATCCTACCCATTCTCTCTGTGTGTGGGACATCCTCCTCCAAATCCATTTCCTCTCAGGGTTTGCCCTTGCTGCTGGTCTGGTCTGGCCATGGCTGATACTGAAACCAACTATTTATAGACTTCGAGGACAGATGGAGTGGCAGGGCCAGTTTCCATGACGCCAGGGCTCCTGGAGGGTGGCTTCCTCTCTGCTGGGTCTCCACCTACCCCCTCTGGGTCTGTCTTCTCTCCTATCTCTCTGAAGCTCTACTTCCATGTGGTCATTCCTTGGGTAGAATCAGGGCTGCCACTGGGTACCCTCGCAATTGTAACTGACTCTAGGTACCACCACCTGGTGCCCACTTCCTGCTTTAGACCACATTCCAGGCTGAGGAGAGGTCTCAGCCATCACCACTGGGTGATGGGCCTGGGGGCTTCTCCTGTTTGCAGGACTAGTCACTAGTCACCTAGGAGCCTTTAGCTCCTACGCACTGATCACCTGAGTTTATGAATCCCAGAGGGTAGTAAGAGAAGATACAAATTACAGATGTCTAGAATTAAAAGAGGTCAGAAATAATGGAAAAGAATATGAAAAAATATATATATACATAGGTATATAAACTGAATGACTCTGCTGTACACCTGAAACTAACACATTTTAAATCAGCTATACTTCAATGAAATAATTAAAAATAAAAAGGTAAAAAAAAAATTAAGATGGAAAAATTACCATGAAGATATCTGCTATCCTGCCAGATACTAGTTCCTATATTGGGTCTTGGAAGCATGATAAAAAGAGGGCTGCGTCATTGGCCAGCTGTGAGAATGTGGCAAAGTATTTAGCCTACTGGGGCTGTTTCATTCTTCTGTTTTGGTCAACAACTGTCTGTTGACTACTTCCCTTATTCTGTGCACCAAAAAGTCAACAGCAAACAAAACAGACAAAAATTTTCTCCTTTGTTTGGGACGGATATGTATACACTGCTATATTTAAAATGGATAACCAACAAGGTCCCACTGTATAGCACATGGAACTCTGCTCAATGTTATGTGGCAGCTGGGATGGGAGGGGAGTTTGGGGGAAAACGGATACATGTATATGTATGGCTGAGTCCCTTCACTGTCCACCTAACACCATCACAACAGTTTGTCAGTCAGCTGTACCCCAATACCAAATAAGAAAGCAAAACAAATTTTCTCGTTACATTTTAGTGTAAGAGATAAACAATAAGATAAACGAGTAAATTCTATGGTGTGTTTTGTGGGTAGGTATGTATTTAAATATATGTATTTAAATGTGTGTGTGCTGTTGCTGCTGCTAAGTCACTTCAGTTGTGTCCGACTCTGTGCGACCCCATAGACAGCAGCCCACTAGGCTCCTCTGTCCCTGGGATTCTCCAGGCAAGAATACTGGAGTGGGTTGCCATTTCCTTCTCCAATGCATGTAAGTGAAAAGTGAAAGTGAAGTCACTCAGTCGTGTCCGACTCCCTGCGACCCCATGGACTGCAGCCTACCAGGCTCCTCCGTCCATGGGATTTTCCAGGCAAGAGTACTGGAGTGGGGTGCCATTGCCTTCTCCGAAATGTGTGTGTATGTCTATGTTATTTGCATGCGTGTTTTCCTGCCCAAAGGGCCTAAGAGCAAAGATACTCCGGAGCAATGAGTACACTTGCTTTCCTAACCTTGTTTTTTAAATACCATAAAAGGAACCAGGGCTTCTCAAGGAAATTCTAGGGCTGCAACAGGATAGGTCCAAGAGGAACCTGGAATAGCTTTTTATGCAAAAAGTATGAAAGTGCCTGAATAAGTGGTGGATGCGTTGCAGGAGAGGGAACTGTCACATTCTGGGACCGGTGGGAGTCCTTAGGATGGACCACCAAGTGAGGATTCTTGGCTTCTCAAGCAGGGAAGAAGTCAAGAGCAGCCGTAATGAAGGGAGAGACACATTCCATTGGCGGAATGTGGAACCCTCTCAAAACATGAATGCAGTCCTGTGGCATGGGGTCATAGGTTTTTATAGGTTAAGTATAGATAGTTTCATAGGTTGAGTGGAAGGAATAGTCTTGCTATTTCAGAATAGGGTGGAGGTTTCCCAGGAATTGGACCACTGGCTACATGGCTTTTCTTGGTCCTCTTCAGGACTGTCATGGTGTAAGGGGGAGTGTTTTGGTGTCTCAGTGAAGGTATAATGAGCTCCAGGTCAATGACCAGACTGTTCTCAAGGCCACCTTGGTTTCAACTGGTTCCAGCTGGTCTTTATCACATCTGAACAGCTGTGCCTCTTCGTCATTATCTAGTGTTGGTGTCCTGCCCCTTTCCCTGTCATTCTCTGCTGAGATTTTTACTCCCATATTCTTATGGGAAGCAGAGGTTGGTGGTCCATCTTCTATAGTTGCTTCCGGGCTGGGCAGGGGCATCAACCCTGCCTGTCAGGGAGAAAAAGTCTCTGGATGCCTGGTGTAGGGGTCCCAGAGGCAGAACAACTTCTTGTTTTAAGTCAGAGGGCAGTATGGGTTGGAATCCTTGCACAGCCATCATTTTAATGTGGAACTGTTGTCAGCCAGAAGACAGGAACTTCACCAAGGGATTAAAGAGGCATGGTCCAACGAGGAGGAAGAGAAGGATGACCATGACTGAGCCCAGGATGGGTAGGAACCGAGGAAGGCTAGGGAGAGAGGGCTTCCTTACTGGTGGACCAAATGATACTAGAGTCTGACCCCTGGTTATAGCTGTGTAACCATGATGCTTGCTCGTAAATCTTTTTGATGCCCATCTCAATCTGGTCCAAATAATTAACAAAGGTACAGCAGGTTTTGTTTATAACCACACAAACACCACCCTGCTTCTCTAGGAAGTAATCCAAGGCCAATCTGTTGTCTATGACCACACTGACCAGTGAGTTTAAAGAAGTTGAAAGTCTATTTAGGGCATTTCCAGCGGTCAGGGTTAGACTCTCTAAAGTGTTGGTTATATTTTCTAGTGTTACCTCATGGTAGGCAAAGCTCTTCATGGAGCTGCCAACCCCCCCTTCCAGTCATATCCCTGCCAATATTAATCTGATGGCCCTCCTGGGACAGTATTGAGTATTGCTATGTGTTGTGACTGTGAATGGGACTCAATGTCCTAATATACAGGCTCCCTTGTGCCACACAGTGTGGATATAAGGAGAAGCATTTACATAAGGGTCAAATTTTCCGTGGCATGCCCTTGTCTTTGGGCCTTCATTCTGGGGAGTGCCACATGTGCAGACATATCTGTTAGGACCCAAACAGGTGCCATAACAGGCTTCAGGAGGCCAAGGCAGGCCAAAATCTCCCTTGCAGAGGAGGTAAGTCATTGCCAGGAAGAAAAGGGCTAGTTTCAGCCTATCAGGAAGAGGGTGGAAATCCTCTAAGAAAGCCCACGCGTGTGAAAGTTTAGCCAATTAGTAGATGCCATAAAACCCTTGCAACCAATCCACCCTTACCAACTCCCTGTCTTTGTCTTAACTCTATAAATACTGGTGTAATTCAGGGCTCGGGGCTCTCGTCAAGACTCCACTGCGCTGGATGAGATGGGAGCCCTAGCTCGAGCTAGAAATAAACCCCTTTATGCTCTTGCATTGCTGTGGATGTCTTATTCTCTCAGTTTTGGGGACTTGGACTTTGGGCATAACAATATCCTGAAAGTACAGATATCTAAGATGTCTGGGAACCAAAGACTTTAACAAGTAAGCAGACATTCAGATCGGTGGAAGGGACAAGTGATGAACACAATGCACAAGGGACAAGAGCCCATTGTTCTATTCAAAATAGTAGAACCCCGGAGTATTCAGTGCCCTCAGCTTAGATGAGATGGTGTAGTAAGAAGGTATTTTGATTTGATTTTATTTATTTATTGGGCTGCACCAGGTCTTAGTTGTGGCATATGATATCTTCAGTCTTCATTGAGGCATGTGGGTTCTTGTGTTCAAGCCCTCTGCCTCCTTGTTGGTAGTCCCAGTGGGGGCCTCCTAGTGGTAGGATAGTGGGGGTCCTGGTTGGGGATTGCACTCCCCACCCTGCACCCAAGGTAGATTACATATCCTTGATTTGGGGCTGTAAATTCATCAGCATATGTCTGAGCTGCACCAAGGACCGGCTTTTCTCTTTAAAGGTGCAACAGGTAGAAAGGTGGAGATTGCCCCCAAGTAAGATTCACGGGGTGGCAAAGAGTCGGACACAACTGAGCAACTGAACTGAACTGAACTGAAGTCCATAGAACATTGTCAGCTTAGTGAGTTGCTCTGAGAACTAACTGGGGTCCTTGGGGAAATGTCCAGATTTCTCTTTGCAAGTCATAGGAAAAGGGACATGGACTCTTCCTCTGTCAGCAGTCGGCACTTCCCTTAAGGGACAGAGTTTGGTACTGGGAGGCTGATAGGTAGCCATGCTTCCTGTAGTACTGGAGGGACTCACCTCTGGTAACAGAGGATTCAGGACAGGGCTGGAAGGACAAGGTGGTAGGGTTTCCAGGCACCCAGGTGGGGCACTAGAGGTAGACGTCTGGAAGCCTGCCCCCTATCAGAATTGGAGGAGGGGGCAGGAGTTCCCTGATGTGGACCTCAAGGAGGTGGGCTCATAAAGAGATCTCTAAAGCATGAATGCCAACTAGGAAAAGGAGAGGGAGTACAGGAGTCTGAAAACCATCTTTTTGTAATATCATTGTCAAAATTAACTCCAGCAAGAATCATCACTGATGCAAAATCTAGGGTTTAATGAGGAAGAGGATCTTGGTATGGTCTTGAAGTATCTCCCCACAGATTGCTTATCAGATGCAAAGAAAAAAGAAAGAAAGAAAGAAACCAATACATAGTGACCAAGCAAAACTTCGTTTTTTTAAAAAAGTATTTATTTATTTGGTTGTGCTGGGTCTTCACTGCAGCACGCAGGATCTAGTTCCCTGATCAAGGATCAAACCCCAGTGCCCTGCATTGCAAGCACAGAATCTTAGCCACTGGACCACCAGGGAAGCCCCAGGACTTGCTTTTGGTGACACCTCCCCCAACCCCTTTTATTTAGTAGAGGGTTGTCTGATGTTTCCTTGTAATTTGGTTCAGGTTATGCTTTCCTGGCTGGAATGTTACATAACAATGCAGCATCCTTCTCAGGATGTTATGTTCAAGTCACAAATTGTTCTTTGGCCCCTCACAGTTCAGTTCAGTTGCTCAGCCGTGTCCGACTCTTTGTGACCCCATGGACTGCAGCACGACAGGTCTCCCTGTCCATCACTAACTCCCGGAGTCTACTCAAACTCATGTCTATTGAGTCAGTGATGCCATCCAACCATCTCATCCTCTGTTGTCTGTTCTAACTGTTGCTTCCTGACCTGCATACAGATTTGTCAGGAGGCAGGTCAGGTGGTCTGGTGTTCCCATCTTTTGAAGAATTGTCCACAGTTTGTTGTGATCCACACAGTCAAAGACTTTGGCATAGTCAATAAAGCAGAAGTAGATGTTTTTCTGATGCTAATTTTGATCTTCTGGCAAGGTGGTGTTGAAGTTTGCCATGTTGTTACCAAACGCAAGTTTCCTGTGCGCAATGAGGCCAAACACCACCAAACTGTTGCTGGAGTTTGGAGCAGAGAAACGCCCTTGCAGGGCCATACAAGGAGACAAGTGGCTGATGCCCCTCAAAGCCCAAACCGCCTGAAGGGTTACAGCAAAACAGTTAAAGACCAGGTGAGGGAGGGGTGGTCACAAGGTACGTGATCAGCTCATGCACAATTCTCTGATTGGTTGGCTGTTAACAGGTGCTTAACATTAATCAATTCTTAGGTGCCAGTAGGTGAGGGCTTCGTGCTCACTGTCATCAGGCAGTTAATTTCTTCCATTAAGCCAGTGACTGAAAGTTGCTCAGTTGTGTCCAACTCTTTGTGACCCCATGGACTCTACAGTCCATGCAATTCTCCAGGTCAGAATACTGGAGTGGGTAGCCTTCCCAACCCAGGGATCAAACCCAGGTCTCCCACATCGGATTCTTTACCAGCTGAGCCACAAGGGAAGCCAAATTTCTTCCATTTGGTGGTGGTTTTAGCATCTGAAAAACTCAAGAAATAAATGCTTGAGATCCTATTAGTTGGATACTTCAGAGAGGAGCTGTAGCAGAAGATGTGGGGTAAGGGTCTGATCCGGGAAGAACCCATAGGGTCCTGCTCAGTTACAGATAGACTATATTCTTCCAAAATGGTAATGTCATAATAGATAAAGGAAGGTTTTGGATATGCTTCAGATTAAAGGAGAGTAGAGTCAGACAATCGAAATGCTATATATCTGATAGTGGACTTGACCTTGTACTGGAGAGAAACATGGATACAGATGGGAGAAAAGCTTTGTAACAATGTTACATTTACTGGCTGATATCTCTGTGGTTGTGAAAGAGACTATCCCTACCTTTAGGAAATATATGCTGAATTATTTAGGGATAAAGGGCCACGTGTATATAAACTATTCTCAAATAGTTCAGGAAAGAAAGTTGTGTTTTTGTGATTGTATGTGTGAAAGAGAGAGACAAAGAGAATGCAAATAAAGCAAATGGGATAAAATATTAGCAATAAGTGAATTTGGGTAATGGCTGTATGGATGTTCTTTGTACTGTTCTTATTCTTGGAACTTTTCTGTGATTTTGAACTTAATTCCAAACAAAATTCTAAGGGGAAAAAAATATAGCATGATAGATGGTGTTATGCTCTGTGGAGAAAAATAAAGCAAGGTTGCAAATACCAAGTGATGAGGGAAGACTAAGCAGCAGGACCCTATGCCCCACATTCTCTGCTTTAGCTCTTCTCTGAAGTACCTAGATAATAGTATCTCATGCTTTTCAGATGCTAAAACCACCACCAAATGGAGGGAATTAGCTGCTTGATGATCAGGAGCCTGTAGCCACCAGCCTTCTGGTGCCTATGGATTGGTCACCATCAACCAATCAGAGAACTATGCACAAGCTGACCATGTTCCCTGGGACACTCAGCTCTCACCTTGCTGAAACCCTTCAGGGAGTTTTGGTTTTTTGAGCAAGACCCATATGTTCTTGCTTGAAAGTGAAAGTTGCTCAGTCATGTCCAACTCTTTGCAGCCCCATGGACTGTAGCCTGCCAAGTTCTGCTGTCCATGGAATTCTCCAGGCCAAAATACTGGAGTGGGTAGCCATTCCCTTCTCCAGGGCATCTTCCCATGGCCCTGCAGTAAACCTTTCTCTGCTCCCAAACTCCATGAACTTACCTTCGGTAACAAGACTTCAGGAAAGTTCTTGAGTCAAGACCTGAGCTAGGTGAGTGAGCAACCCATGTAGCTGTTGGGGGAAGACCATTTCAGGTGGAGGAAATAGTAAATTCAAAGATGGGAACAAGCCTGGTACCTTCATTGGCAGGGAGGCCAGTGGAGCTGAAGCTGAGTGAGTGAGGGGAGGAGTAGGAGATGAGGTCAGAGAAATAACAGAGAACCTGATGGGCGTTTGAGAACCACTAGAAGGAACCACTTGGAAGAAAAGTTATGACCAACCTAGACAGCTGATTAAAAAGCAGGGACATTACTTTGCCAACAAAGGTCCATCTAGTCAAAGCTATGGTTTTTCCAGTAGTCCTGTATGGATGTGAGAGTTGGACTATAAAGAAAGCTGAGTGCCGAAGAATTGATGCTTTTGAAATGTGGTGTTGGAGAAGACTCTTGAGAGTCCCTTGGACAGCTAGGAGATCCAACCAGTCCATCCTAAAGGAAATCAGTCCTGAATATTCATTGGAAGGACTGATGCTGAAGCTGAAACTCCAATACTTTGGCCATCTGATGCGAAGAACTGACTCATCAGAAAAGACCCTGATGCTGGGACAGATTGAGGCGGGAGGAGAAGGGGACGGCAGAGGACGAGATGGTTGGATGGCATCACCAACTCAATGGACATGAGTTTGAGTAAACTCCAGGAGCTGGTGATGGAGGAGGCCTGTCGTGCTGCAGTCCATGGGGTCGCAAAGAGTCAGACACGACTGAGCGACTAAGCCGAACTCAACTGAAAAGGAAGAGGGACAGTCCTAAGGGCTTTGCAAGGAGGAATAAGATGATCTGTCTTTTGTTTTCAACACTGCTTGCTGTGTTGAAACAGATGGAAGAGGAGGCAAGAGCAGGAACAGGGGAGCAGTAAGTGGGTTGTTGTAATAATCCAGGCAAGAGATGATTATTGGCTAGGACCCAGGGTGGATGCAGAGGAGTCTGCAAGCAGTATTTGAATTCTGGCTGTATTTTGAAGCATTTACTGATAGATAGCAAGTGAGATACAGGAGGGGTGTCAAGCATGACTCAAGTGTTTTGGCCTAAACAGCAGCAACAAGGATGGAATTTCCATTAACTGAAATGGAGGAACCTGTGGGAGAGGCTGCTTTGGGGATATACTGAGGAATTCAGTCCTGAACATACTTGAAGTTTCCGACACCCATGCAGTATTTCAGTGGAGGGGTGGATAGGAATCAGGCCATGGGAGAGCCCCAGACAAGAGATGAGCATATAAAGGACTTTTTAAAGACACGAGAGTGGATGAGGACACCGGGGAAGTAGAAAGGGAGACAACATCCAAGGATTGGGCCTGGGAACGCCAGCTGCAAGCTGCTAGCCTGGCAAATGAGCAGGAACCACCAGAGGAGGCTGAGAGAGGACGGCCAGTGAGGAAGGAGGAGAACCAAGAAGGGGTGAAGCCCGGGAAGCCAAGGGAAGAAAACATTTCGTGGAGGAAGGTGTGATCAGGTGTGTCCAGTGCTGCTGACAAGATGAGGGAGCTGGGGTTTTGTTTTTTTTTTTAATTTGGCTACTCCGGATCTTCTTTGCAGTGTGCAGGATCTTGCTCGCGGCATTCCGGCTCTTGGCAGCAGCTTGCGAAATCTAGTTCCCTGACCAGGGATTGAACCCAGGGCCCCTGCTTTGGGAGCTCAGAGTTTTAGCCACTGGACCACCAGGGAAGTCCTAGGGATTTAGATTGAAAAATTAACTTCAGGATGTAATGCTCTTAAGGTCATTGAGGGTCCTGATGAAAGGGTTTTGTTGGCATGTGGGGGCAAAATCCTGATTGCAGTGGCTCAAGGGGGAATGAGAGGGGAGGAATTGGAGACACCAAGTAGAAAGAGTTCTTTTGAGGCCTTTGCTGTAAAGGGAATGAGCGAAATGAGGCAGTAGCTGGAGAGGAACAGGATCAAGAGAGGTTTTCCTTAAACGAATATAGCAAATTGGTTATTCTTTGCTGGGTCCTCAAAAGGGACTCCATTGTTTATTATTCTCTCTCTGACCTGACCCTGCTCCCAGTTGACCCTGTAAAACACCACCCCCACCCCCTCCCCTCCTCCACCACCACCAACCCAGGGTAAAGTTTAACTTGCTGTCTGTCCTGTTTCTTCCTACAGCTCTTCCTGAAAGCTCTAAGCTCTCTCTTCCCAGAGTTCCTCTTTCCCCATCTCACCTGGCCTGTTTCTCCCGTAATTTCCTACAAGTACCCTCTTAGATGCACACCAGCTGCTCTGCTTCATCCCCTTTTATGATGGCTGCCCTCCTGGACTCTCAATGCCCTAGGTTTAAGGAGCCCCACTTTAATCTTTTGGAAACTTTTCAAACATACTTGAGACAGTCCATCTGCAATGTATTCCCACCTCTAAATCCACCATCATTCTGTGGGTAGGAAGTATTTTATCTATGAAGAAGAGATTTCAGGAAGTAGTATCAGTTGAGGGTG
The DNA here is from genome assembly GCA_006410635.1 of Cephalophus harveyi. Lineage (NCBI taxonomy): Eukaryota > Metazoa > Chordata > Mammalia > Artiodactyla > Bovidae > Cephalophus > Cephalophus harveyi. The sequence continues at coordinate 802 of SJYT01010893.1, read as the reverse complement.
GAGTGGGGGCATAAGACGATGAATGCTTAGCGACAGAGAGGAAAGAACAAATCCAAGATAAGTTCCAAGGAAGAACTGATAGATATTGTCAACAGTTGTATGACAATATGTGTGTGTTGAAAGCCTTTAATACAGTATACTCTTTGATCTGGCAATTCCACCTCTAAGAAATTAATCTAGGGGGAAAAGTAGACAAAAAGTATGCCAAAGGTTGTTCATCATATACTATCCATAGTTGAAAAATACTGGAGACATCCTAAGCATCAGCAGTAGAGGGCTGCTAAGTAAACTGTGTGATCACTAAAACAATGACACAGAGGTGAATGTTTTGTCAAAAATGGTGCTTGTCTGTTTACAATAGATAGGACATGGAAGCAACCTAGATATCCATTGGCAGATGAATGGATAAGGAAGTTGTGGTACATATACACGATGGAATATTACTCAGCTATAAAAAAGAATGCATTTGAGTCAGTTCTAATGAGGTTGAAACTGGAGCCTATTATACAGAGTAGAGTAAGTCAGAAAGAGAAACACCAGTACAGTATATAGTGCATATATATGGAATTTCGAAAGATGGTAACAACGATCCTATATGCAAGGCAGCAAAAGAGACACAGATGTAAAGAACAGACTATTAGATTATGTGGGAGAAGACAAGGGCGGGATGATATGAGAGAATAGCCTTGAAACCTGTATACTACCATATGTAAAATAGATGATCAGTGCAAGTTCAATGCATGAAGTAGGGCGGGCACTCAAAGCTGGTCCTCTGGGACAACCCAGAGGGATGGGGTGGGGA
>SJYT01010889.1:51417-95339 GCA_006410635.1 Cephalophus harveyi | reverse complement strand
ATGCCGAAGAATTGATGCTTTTGAACTGTGGTGTTGGAGAAGACTCTTGAGAGTCCCTTGGACTGCAAGGAGATCCAACCAGTCCATTCTGAAGGAGATCAACCCTGGGATTTCTTTGGAAGGAATGATGCTCAAGCTGAAACTCCAGTACTTTGGCCACCTCATGCGAAGAGTTGACTCATTGGAAAAGACTCTGATGCTGGGAGGGACTGGGGGCAGGAGGAGAAGGGGACGACCGAGGATGAGATGGCTGGATGGCATCACGGACTCGATGGATGTGAGTCTGAGTGATCTCCGAGAGATGGTGATGAACAGGGAGGCCTGGCATGCTGCGATTCATGGGGTCGCAAAGAGTCGGACACGACTGAGCGACTGAACTGAACTGAACTGAACTGATTGTTGATACAATCCACTGTTTTTTTAATGAAAAAACTCTTTTCTTTAATAGCCAATAATTTCATACCTTTACTTCTTTCCCATCAAGTCACCCAGTGATGTGAAGTCATCTACCCAACATCTGAACTGACTTGAACATTTGAAGGCAATGAAAAAGAAACACTTGGTCTCCAAATTCCATTCTACTGACAGTTTGCACAAAACATTTTATCCTAATGTTAAGTCTTCTGTTAACCCTCGATCATGCATTTCTGCAAAAATATCTATATAAATTAAAGCTTTAAATTTCTCTGGTTACTCTTCTTCTGCATTGAGCTATCAATACAATTATTAGTAACACATAATTGACTAGAGCAAAATATACAAATTTTTATAAACACAATAAAGTAAAAACTGTAATGGAAAAGCATCTCATAATGAAACAAGTCCATGGGATTACTATAACTTACTACTGAAATGAGTTGGCATTGAGCATTAATGGTACTCCTATTTTCTTTTGTACAGAAGTAGAGCACTGAAAGCGATGGCACCCCACTCCAGCACTCTTGCCTGGAGAATCCCATGGACGGAGGAGCCTGGTGGGCTGCAGTCCACGGGGTGGCTAAGAGTCAGACACGACTGAGGGACTTCTTTCACTTTTCACTTTCATGCATTGGAGAAGGAAATGGCAACCCACTCCAGTGTTCTTGCCTGGAGAATCCCAGGGACGGGGGAGCCTGGTGGGCTGCCGTCTATGGGGTCGCATAGAGTCGGACACGACTGAAGCGACTTAGCAAAGCACTGAAAGGGCTTCCCAGATGGCTCCAGTGGTAAAGAAGCTGCCTGCCAATGCAGGAGAAAACAAGAGACGCGGGTTTGCTTCCTGGGTCGGAAGATCCCCTGCAGTAGGAAACGACATTTTTGCCTGGGAAATCCCATGGACAGGGGAGCCTCGTGGGCTACAGTCCACGGGGTCAGAGTCGGAGGAGACCCAGCACAGACGCAAAGCACTGAAAGTCCAGCTAAAACACGTAAGAGGACTGAACGGAAGGAGGTTTGTTACAGTAACATCACTCAAATCTTCACACTCCTGCCATGGTACACAGCAAAAAAACACACAGGATGATCTCATATCAAACATTATTTTTAAGGATCTATAAGCTAATGAATCAATTAGGTCTCCTGAAAGCAAAAACTGGACTGGCAAAAGGAATTGTAACCCAGGTCACAGAGCATTCATTTTCTCAGTTTCTTGGATAGAAGCCAAAGACTTTACCATAATCTCTCAAGTTAATCACACCTGCTATTGTTTCACTTATCGGAACTTTGCTTAACCTCTAAAACTCAGAAAGGATTGAAACGAATCAAATCTTGTTAACTTCAATATTCATTACACCTCTGACAAAAGAATATTATTTGGCAAAATTATTTCATCTTACAATGTGCTTTCAATATATTTTCATCAAAACACTGAAGCTACACATTTAGCTGATTCAATTTATGGAAAAGTTTGCACTATAACTAGAATGGGACTTAATTAGCAAATTGAGCATCCTCAGAGTTTGGTATGGGGGAGGTTCTGTAACCCCACATGTACCAAGGGATGACTGCACTTTTCTGTTTCATTAAATACGCAGGAAAAGTCCGATCTTGATTTTAAAAGGTTAATGGACTTCTCATTCTTATGTAAGCATTAAAAGAAAGCTTAATATACCAATTTAATATACATGTTAACCCACAGAATATCATTTCTTTATCATACTCCTTGTTTTGTAAATAATTTCTAGTTTTAGTTACATATTAAATTTTATTATTACAGACCAATTAATGAGAAGCAACATATTGATCCATCTTTTATCTGTTTTAAATTACTAGATGTATTTAAATACTTGTTTAATTACTTTCAGTAATCTAGCTTGCAAAATGTATTCTGTAATATAGGCCTCCTTGAAATGAATGTTAACACTTTTATTAGAATTTAAAAATGAAGTCAGGTTGCTTTGTATGGAAAATGTGTTTGACTTACCTGATTAATTTGATAATAAGATAATCAAGATTTGATAAGATATGTAAGATACTGATTTATAATTATTAGACAAATGCAGGAAAAGCTATGACAAACCTAGAAGTGTGTTAAAAAGCAAAGACATCACTTTGCCGACAAAGGTCTATATACAGTCAAGGATATGGTCTTTCCAGTACTCATGGATGGTTGTGAGAGCTGGACTATAAAGAAAGCTGAGTGCCAAAAAATCGATGCTTTTGAACTGTGGTTTTGGAGAAGACTCCTTGGACTACAAGGAGATCAAACCAGTTAAGCCTAAAGGAAATCAACCTTGAATATTCATTGGAAGGACTGAAGCTGAAGCTCCAGTACTTTGGCCACCTAAAGTGAAGAACTGACTGTTGGAAAAGACTCTGATGCTGGGAAAGACTAAAGGCAGAAGGAGAAGAGGGCGACAGAGGATAGGATAGTTGGATGGCATCACTGATGCAAAGGACATGAAACTTGAGCAAACGCCAAGAGATGGTGATGGACAAGGAAGCCTGGTGTGCTGCAGTCCATGCAGTCGTGAAGAACTGGACACGACCTGGCGACTGAACCACCACCACCATCTCACACTGGTCAGAATGGATGCCGCTAAAAAGTCTACAAATAGCAAAAACTGGAGGGTATGTGGAGAAAAGGGAACCTTCCCACACCACTGGTGGGAATGTAAGTTGGTGCAGCCACAATGGAGAACAGTATGGAGGTTCCTCAGAAAACTAAAAATAGCTACCATATGATCCAGAAATTCCACTCCTGGGCATAAATCCAGACAAAACTATAATTCAAAAAGATACGTTCACTCCTATGTTCGCAGCATGAAGCTATGATTTGATCCACAGATTTCTGATCATAGCACTATTCAAAACAACCAAGACATGGAAACAACCTAAATGTCCATCAACAGCTGAATGGATACATAAACACAATGGAACACTGCTGCTGCTGCTGCTAAGTCACGACTCTGTGCGACCCCATAGACGGCAGCCCACCAAGCTCCCCCGTCCCTGGGATACTCCTGGCAAGAACACTGGAGTGGGTTGCCATTTCCTTCTCCCATGCATGAAAGTGCAAAGTGAAAGTGAAATCGCTCAGTCGTGTCCGACTCTTCGAGACCCCATGGACTGCAGCCTACCAGGCTCCTCTGCCCATGGGATTTTCCAGGCAAGAGTACTGGAGTGGAGTGCTATTGCCTTCAATGGAACACTACGGACTCATAAAAAAGAATGAAATAATGCCATTTGCAGAAACATGGATGGACACAGAGATTATCATACGAAGTGAACTAAGTCAGAAAGAGAAAGACATATTGTTATGATATCACCTGTATGTGGAATCTAAAATGACACAGATGAATCTATCTATGAAGCAGGAACAGATTCACTGACACAGAACCAGACTTGTGACTGTCAGGGGGAGGAGAGGAGGGGCGGCACGGACTGGGAATTTGGGGGTTAGGAAACACAAACTATCATGTACAGAATGGATAAACAAGATCATCCTATACAGCACAGGAAACTATAAGTCAGTGTACAGGGATAAACCATAATAGAACAAATGTAAAAAAGAATGTATACATATGTATAACCAAGTCACTCCGCTGTAGAGCAGAAATTAACATTACACTGGACATCAATTATACTTCAACTTTAAAAAGTAGATTTCAGCTACCTTATTCAATAAAGATTCAATAAGGCATGAAAATTTTATCTGTGCATTTAGCCACTGCATCCTAAAAAAAAAAAATTCCCATTTTCCTGCTTTGGCTGTTTGAAAGTACTTTGCCTTCCAATGAATGCCTTGTCCTAGGGATGGGTATTAAGATTAAAAAACAATTGCTTCTATTTTCCAGCCTGGAAACCTATAATTTGATAACTACAATTAACAATTAAACAGAAGTTCTATATTAAGAAACCTTAGCTTAAATCACACCATTAGTCTGTCAAAAAGAAAGTTAAAAATAAAAATATGAAAACAAAAAATGGGAATGTAGAAGAGCGCATATTTGAGTGACTTATGAGGCTGAAAATGTTAACACTTCATACTGAATGACCCGAAAATTCTCATTGCTTTATGGTAGAATAAAAACAAATCAATGATATTTCTGACCAGGAATATCAGGCAGCTGAAGTTAAAGATATCTCCTGGGCCTGCAAAAGTGAAGAAGAAAGGGCTAGAAGGATTGGGTGGGTGAAGGAAGCCCGCCCATAGGCTCCTAGGGAACGTCTGTCCAATCAGTGAAGAGCTGAATACAGACTCGGCCAATGGAAAGCTTTGAGTCCAGGAACCAATGGACTCCGCCTCTCTGTAAATGCTGAACCTGGATTAGTTATGTTTTATAAACTCTCATATAGCTCTGATGATCTATTATGTGGAGAACTATGGACCCTGGTTATTTATCCATAGAAGTTCACATTTTTGGAGCCCTCTTGAATCTGTTTAATGGAGAACTCACTAAGCTGCCAGAAATTTCTTTTGCAGGGCTTAGCAAAGTCAGGACTGAGGGGGTGTTGGCTGTATTTCACCTCAAAGATGAAACAACCCTATTCCAGACCCTGAATGAGTGGTTAGTCAGCCCTTGATCTAAACCTTTTCCTCCCACTTCTCAGAGTTTACTCGAAATGTTAGCAAATAAGCCAGGTTCTGAATGTTTCCTCTGCTCTGACAAGGCGTTGGTACCTTTTACACCTGTAAGCTTAGTCACCACACAACCTAATATTGGCAAACTGTTCCCCTGGTGATCCTAGGTAGGCAAGTGGCTACGGGGGTGCTCACTGTAAATGCTAACTGGTGATTATAGTAAAATCCTGCCAGTAATGAATATTCTGCACTCGGGAGAGAACTGGTAACACAAGCATTCATTCAGCCAAGTACATATTTAAACTGGCTGGGGAAATTCTCCACTCAGAAACACGAGACTTTCATTTCATATTTTGTGGGTGTTGTCTCACTGGAAAACATCAATGTGCAGACTTCCAAGACGAAAACTCTTTTCATCTGTTCTCAACACTCAGTGTTCAGGCCACCTTTAGCATCTCTTGCCACATCATTTTAATAATCTCTGACCTGATTTTCCAATCTCCCCTTGCATTCCTGCCTAATCTACCCTCCACAGTCATCAGTGTAATCTCATACTGAGTCATTCTGAGTCCAGTGGAGCCAGACAAGGCCTAGTTTTGACTCTGCGCAAGATTCTTAATCTCTCCATGCCTGCTTCTCCATCCGTAAAAAAATGCAAATAATAATAAGACTGCTGTGAGGATTAAATAACATGTATAAAGTGCTTAAAACCATGACTGGACAATTATGTCACTCATGTGTGGAAGAACCTTCCAGGCTCTCCCACCATCCATGCCAACTGTCATACTATTCTTTGTATCTGAAATATCTTTATTTTTGAGCCAGACAGAAAAAAGTCTTAATCGTATTTTTCTGCAATGTCTTTTTCAACCTTCATAAATTATAGTACTTGCAACTTTCACTCCTCCTCCCCCCAACTTCTTCCTAACACTGCATTCATGTCTGTCTAGATCGTCTTATCATGTTGTCTTTATTAAGATTCTCCTGTCTTTATTTGAAGATACTTCTGAAAAGTCCCATAGCACTTCATAGCTCTCTCCTAGGGAACTTTCACACACTGAATTTATTTGTACAGTCTCATTATCTCTACTAATGATTTTTAAAAAGAAAAAATAGCAATAAAGGCGAGTGTTAAGTTTTAATCCACATGTAGGGGTAATTTCTTGACATTCAATATCCTAATCACAAATATACACTCCAGGCTTCATCAGGTGACAGAAGATTTTAATCAAAAATGCATACTCCAGAGGGAGGGGACATATGTACACCTATGGTTAATTCATGCTGATGTATGACAGAAATCAAACCAATACTGTAACCATCAATTAAAAATAAATAATAATTTTTAAATGCACACTCTAGAGTAGGGATTCTTAACCCTGATAGAATGAATGGGCATCTGCAAAAATGGTTGGAGGAAAAAGTTACACTTTCATGTTTTACTATCTAACAGCAATTTAACCATTATCCTCAATTATTAATATAGGCAATAAATTACAGAATTAGCAGTGATTTTGTCACCAACAAACATTACAGCTATTTTATCATTACAACTGTTGTATTTATATTCATCATAACTTTGAAATGAATTATTCCCAACACTAGACCTTCATAGTCAATACAGTAATAAAGAAGCACATATTACTGCACTGCTGCTGCTGCTAAGTCGCTTCAGTCGTGTCCGACTCTGTGCAACCCCATAGACGGAGCCCACCAGGCTCCAGCGTCCCTGGGATTCTCCAGGCAAGAACACTGGAGTGGATTGCCATTTCCTTCTCCAATGCATGAAAGTGAAAAGTGAAAGTGAAGCCACTCAGTGGTGTCTGACCCTCAGCGACCCCATGGACTGCAGCCTTCCAGGCTCCTCTGTCCATAGGATTTTCCAGGCAAGAGTACTGGAGTGGGGTGCCATTGCCTTCTCTGATATTACTGCACTACACATCTTTTAAAATATTCTGGAAACTGTATTTCATTATATTTGGCTTCTTTTGTAATCCTTTGCATTTTATGCTTTTGAAAGATTATGCTGAGAAAGGTCTACAGACTTTATCAGATAGCCAAATGGGTTCATGCAAAAACAGGTCCGGCTATCATTTCTTCTGAACAACACTCCAGGGTTCATTAATCAGCACACAGAACATCAGAAATAATTTTTAACTAGTAAAATATGCCATGTTAAAACTCTGCACACTGACTAGAAATCTCACACAGGTACCTCCGTTCTTGAGAGACAAAATTTAAGACCCTAGCAACCCTGGCATCCTGTGCCATTAGTCTGGGGTTCTCTGCTTAGGACTCTAGGCAGACCTGAATTCAGACTCTGCCACGTAATTCTAACAGAGGGTCTTGAATCCTGCTCCACTGGTCTCATGGGAAGCTTTTGGGCAAGGCATCTGTCTGAGAGCTGTGACTTCACAGAGCTCACAGGAACAGGCTGTATGACTAACGCTGCACCTGATAACACCTTTGAGAGGGAATCCGTCAGATGGCCATGGCTGACATACTGTGTGTGTGAGAGAGAGGGAGACAGCATTCGTCAGATGGTCACGGCTGACATACCATGTGTGTGTGTGTGTGTGTGTGTGTTCATCAGAACTTCATGCCTGACATACTGTGTATGTGTCTGTGCGCACACACTCAGTCACTCAGTTGTGCTCGCCTCTGTGCGACCCCATAGACTCGCCCATCAGGCTCCTCTGTCCATGGGATCTCCCAGGCAAGAATACTAGAGTTGGCTGCCTTGCCCTCCTCCAGGGGATCCTCCTGATCCATGAATCGAACCCACGTCTCCTGCATTGGGAGGTGGATTCTTTACCACTGTGCCACCTGGGAAAGCCCCAGCTCTCATCGTTGGAGGTTGCTAATGTCTGATTATAAATGACCCAAATGTCTTAGACCAGTTTGTAATACCTGTGATAGACTAAGATGCTCCATGAAGCCTGGGACCAAATTTCCTTTTATGCATCATCGTTTTCTAAGGGTCAATACTATACTGACACACTTACAGGGCATTCAGCAAATAGTTGTTGAATGCATTAACAAATGTAATATCCTTAGCTGTGTATGTGTTTCCTGAACTCCAGAATGTAATTCCTTCAAAAGAATAAGAAAAAAAAAGCAAGTCTGGACTTCCCTGGTGGTCCAGTGGCTAAGACTCCAAGCTCCCTGCAGGGGGCCTGGGTTCAATCCCTGGTCAGGGAACCAGATCCCACATGACACAAGTAAGAGTCAGCTTAGCCAAGTATATACACTTACAGAAAAGTTACGACAAGCCCAGACAGGATATTAAGAAGCAGAGACATCACTTTGCCAACAAAGGTCCATCTAGTCAAAGCTATGGTTTTTCCAGTAGTCATGGATGGATGTGAGAGATGGACCATAAAGAATGCTGAGCATCAAAGAACTGATGCTTTCGAACTGTGGTGCTAGAGAACTCTTGAGAGTCCCTTGGACTGCTAGGAGATCAAACCAGTCAACCCTAAAGGAAATCAACATGAATATTCACTGGAAGGACTGATGCTGAAGTTCCAATACTTTGGCCACCTGATGAAAAGAGCTCACTCACTGGAAAAGACCCTAATGCTGGAAAAGATTGAAGGCAAGAGGAAAAGCGGGCAGTAGAAGATGAGGTGATTGAATGGCATCACCAACTCAATGGACAATGAGTTTGAGCAAACTCTGGAAGATAGTGAAGGACAAGGAAGCCTGGCATGCTGCAGTCCAAGGGGTCACAAAGAGTCAGACAGAACCTGGTGACTGAACAACATAACAAAATATTAAAAAAAAAAAAAAGAGCAGGTCATAGTTATCTTTCTCTTCTCAGGCACTTGCCAGGGTACCATATATTAGATACCAATCAATAATTGTTGAACTGTGTTCTACTCTAATCTGAATTTACCAATTATATTTTTCTTTTTTTTTACTTTTCTAAAAGCAATTACATTTTTCAAATGTCTAAAGATCAAGAAGAGACTCTTCTGTGAAATCCTACAAAGCAGTAAGAAGCAGTGAGTATAGGTGGCTTTGGAGAGATGAGCTCATGCAGACCTGAGTTCAAGTCCTAGTTCTGCCGCTTACTATGTGATATAACAACTTCCTGCCTCATTCCTTTTCTGAAAAATCTGAGATAATCATGCTGCCTATATTTTCTGTTTTAAGTGCTTTTACTGAACTTGTAGGTAAAACCCCTGGCAAAGGATCCAACACACTATAAGAAATAATAATGCCTGCTACTGCTGCTGCTAAGTCGCTTCAGTCGTGTCCAACTCTGTGCGACCCCACAGACGGCACCCCACCAGGCTCCCCCGTCCCTGGGATTCTCCAGGCAAGAACACTAGAGTGGGTTGCCATTTCCTTCTCCAATGCATGAAACTGAAAAGTGAAAGTGAAGTTGCTCAGTCCTGTCGACTCTTAGCGACCCCATGGACTGCAGCCTACCAGGCTCCTCCGCCCATGGGATTTTCCAGGCAAGAGTACTGGAGTGGGGTGCCATTGCCTTCTTTATCATCAATGATAAGATCCCAGAACTAAATTCTCTGTTCACTTCTTGTACTTCCAAGAACACTATCCCAGCTGTCTCTGCATTATTTACACCTTCTAAGTGTTCAAAGACCTTGACCACAAAGTTGCTTTGACTAAGATAATAATAGCTCTTTCCTCAGAACAAGGAAACCAACTCTGAGCAATATTATGCAAATTGATGCTCTTTAGAGGAAACCCACAATGCCTGAAATAAACACCTTGTACTTGCTATTTGGAGGGTTAATAAACCACACTTAGAGATATAGCTTAAGTCACCTAAGATAACTGCCAATCATCACTGCCAATTAAGAAGCAAAAGGGCATGATTTGTTACTGCTGTTGTTAGCCTGGGCTTCCCTGGTGGCTCAGATGGTAAAGAATCCGCCTGCAATGTGGGAGACCTGGGTTTGACCACTGGTTGGAAGATCCCCTGGAGGAGGGCATGGTTATTAGTCTAACCTGGCCAATAAGTATGGACCAATGTTGCCTAGGAAAAAGTCACTTAAAATATGATGGATTTCAACGAATAAAATTTTTATAATGATCAGAACAAACAAATCAAGGAATAATAGCACTTACCATCTACTAAGTACCTCACCATGTAGCAGGCATTCAACATAAATAACTCATTTATGCCAACAGCGATCTGACAAGATCCATATAATGGTGTCCTCACCTCGATTTTACAGAAAAGGAAACTGACGCTCAGGGAAGTCATGAAAACTCCCAAAGGCACACCACTGGTAATGGGAAATCCAGAATGCAAACCTTAGCCTGAGTCGTTCTCCTCTGATGCCCTTCAACCAACTCTTGCCTTCTCTCACCCTTACAAGCAGTGATGACAGCTAATTCCACTGATAGCACCTCAGTCCTCCATCCTATTTAATGCTTCTGAGGTGGACAGATTTAAAAATTAATCCCCACTGTGAAGAACAGACCTAGTCTGGTCCTAATTTTTAAATTCAGAGTCAGGTTAAAATACAACAGACCAACTGTAATGTAATACAGAGAACTCATTTAGTATACTGACCAAGGGCACACAAAAAGGATGTTCTTAGCGTGGATCCCTCAGAGACCAAAGCCTCAGGCCTGTCATGGATTGCGGCCCCAGGGAAGAGGGGCCAGGGGAGTGAGGCAGGAGGCGTCAGGTTGTGTCCATGTCAAGCTGGTCTAGGTCCAGTTTGAGTTGGCAGCAGCCAGGGGTGAAGAGTGATTAGAGGCTCTGGGGAGAGTGAGGCCAAGAGGTTCTGAAGCGGCACAGAAGAGGTATCTGATACAGAGGATAAAGATGAAATCAATGTCAGAAAACTTAAGGAAAGCCTACGGAAATGGCAAGGCACAAAGTCCAAGTTCAGTGCCAAGGTCTGACTCAACCAGTCTCTGTCCCAACACCCTACTTTTAAGCATCCTTCCTGATATGAGCAGATAAAAACACGAGCACGTGTGCCCAGTCCTATTAAATCTAACTTTCAGAGAAAGGACATTCATACAATAGGGTTTTCCTGTACCACTTACATAACTTAATTAGAATGACTCATGCGAAACTGTACCAGATGTATATTCAATGTCTGGTTCCTCCCATTACATGGCAGTTTCCAAGCCCCTGAAGAACACAGCAGGTCGCAAGGGCGGCTGACTAGACTAGTGACTAAGTGGAAGTAAAAACTGGACAAAGATCTTGCTTACATATGGGGTTTCTGTTGTGGTAACATCTGATGAGAATAAAGTTGAGCAAGGAAGTCTGTGACACGTGACCAAAACACCAAGTCACCCAGTTTTCTACATAGAGGAATATGTTAAGTCTGACAAAACAATAAAGTGCAATTATAAGCTACTATGTACCGATTCTCATGGTGGTTTTCATTTCATAAGGTAAAATTTATTTTTTAAAACATTCAAATGGATAAAAAAGGTTCTACTGTATAGCACAGTGTGTGTGTCTATATATATATATATATCCTGTCATAAGCCATAATGGAAAAGAATATGAAAAAGAATGTGTACATATATACACACACCCACACACATATAACTGAGTCATTTTGCTGTACGGCAGTAATTAACATATAGTAATTCAACTACACTTCAATAAAAAAATAAACTTTTACATAACAATAATTATTTAAGTGTTCGTTTCATCTTAAAAAATAAAGAGAAAAGGATCTGCTTTAATGCAGACTTAGATATATGTGAACTATTGCACAAAATTGCTATAAAAATCCCAGTTTGCAAAACAAGGAACTCCAGTAAAAACTGCTTATGCATTACAAAGTCAACTTCCAAAGATCTGCCAGCTACATAAAAACTGACAGGTATCCTGAAATTTGAATTACTGTACTTATGAGTAAAAATAAAAATAAAATTAGTCTTGCATTCCTTTTTTCCCTCACAGTGACTACTTTCTGCTGATGTCTGAAATCTTGACAATCATCTATCTTTTTACTTAGGAATTTTTTAAATTTTATTAAAGTTTTTGACATATAAATTTATAATCAAGCAAGCCCACCTTTTTGACAGTAACCAGATATTTGCTTTGTCGAAGATTTCTTGCTTTTTTTCAGATCAATTTTTAAAATTTTTTGAAATACAGTTGATTTACAATGTTGCATTAGTTTCAGATGTACAAGAAAGTCATTCAGTTATCCATATACAGAAATATACATTTTTTTTTTTAATACATACTCTTCTCCTGCCTTTTCTGTCTCCTTTAAATATCCTGGTAGACACAGGAGTGTCACATAACCCACCTTATGGAGAACAGACCTACCCTAGCAGTCTAATACCCAGAGGAGTTCCGTCTTCTTTTTTTTTAAGATGTTATTGATGTAAATCATTCTTAAAGTCTTCCACAAGTCGAGAGCCATGTGGGATCTTAGCTCCCTGACCGGGAATCAAACCCACAACCCCTGCATTGGAAGACAAAGTCCTAACCACTGGACCACCAGGGAAGTCCTAGGAGCTCCTTCTGGAAAGGCAGAGCAGAGACCAAGACAATCATCAGAACCAGCTCCCCTCAGGCAGTGAAAACTGAGGCCAAAGCCCCTCCAACAGTAAATTAAACTGGTTTAACTACAGTCAAAATCACATCTAATCTTATCTTCTCTGCATAAACTCTAGTAGGACTTTCAGAGCCTGTTCCAGTTCTACAGCATTTTATGAGATGTATGCTAAAGACCTTCCTCTCTCCTCTTAAGGCAACAGGACAATATACATGGTGATATACATTGTGTTTTCCAATCTAAAAATATTGTTGAAGCACCTTGGAGCCTAATCCTCTGCTAGATCCTAACACATACAGACACTCTATCCTACAAATCCTTTAAATCAGAAGGGTAATTAGATAGGATTCAACTTCTAAACCAATGTGATTTAAAAAATAGTTGCAGAGACAAGATAGGTATTTGCAACTAGAGAACAAGAGAGATCCATGTGTCCTAGCTACACATACTGTTACTTGAACAGCTGCCCAACCGATCTGGTCCAGGAATCCCCTGCCCTCGGTATGGCTGCTGGGAATTTCTCTCCATCCTGCCTATCTGCCTCTTTCCATGTCACCACAGCAAAACAGTTCCTCTTCTCTACCCATATCTTGCTTTAACTGTTCAATTACTCCAGTGATGTAAGGTGAGGACTCTATGACAAGACAGAGCAAGCCGAAGTGCAGAGAGAAAGGAAAAGGATCCCCTGCTTGCTTCAGGGGACCAGTAAAAGGTGGATGGATGAAAAGATGCAACTGGGAGAGGGGGTGCCTGCAGGAACCTGCTTTTCCAGGTTGTTCCCCACAAAGGGAAGCAGGTGAGACTACTTCATGCCCCTCTAACCTCCAAGTAACCCCAGTTTTCTTCTCAACGACTGCCCATGCTTTCAGCTCTCTAGCATCTGAGTCTTGTTTGAAAGTCTCCCCACTAAAATCTCCAGTCACAACAAAATTCCATCTCAGATCTTCAAATGCTCTTCCCACTGTTTATACGACAAACTCTCTCTGCCATGAGTAAGAGAACAACCAGAAAGTCTTAATTAATAGAAGCAGGGAATCCCTGGCCTCCGACCCCAAAAGATACAGGGTTAAATTTCTTGGCATTCTAAGTTAGAAGTCCAAATTCACAGAATCATTTGCCTAAATGTCTTAGCTAAACAGCATTATACACTTCAGAAATATCATGGGTTCAAAAGATGTTTGCAGGGACCTAGTGTTGAATCATATGATATTGCTTATGATGGAAACAATAATTATGTTCTAAAATTTTGGTGAGTGCCTTAAACAGTTCTGACTGACCTGGGCTAACACATTGTCTTTTAGGATCAGAGATTCTCAAACTTTTTGGTATCAGGACTCTTTTACACTCTTCAACAACTGAGGACCCTAAAATGCATCATTTTACATGGGTTATAGCCTAGAGAAAAAAAAATTAATTAGAAATCAAAGCTGAAAAACTCTTAAATATGTTATCAATTCATTTAAAATAGCAAGATTTATTACATAAATAACATATTTAAGAAAAATACTATTCTTAAAAGCAAAAATATATATTTACTGAAGAGGAGCATCAGATGTGTATAAGAGACAGGGTTCAATGTGTTATGCTATGATAATTTATAAAGTCATATCAACAATTATTGAGTTCACATGGCTAAAAAATAAAACAACCATGTGAATTCTCTGTTGATATAAATTATCAAGTGTTCAATGTAATTCATTGATTTGCAAAAATATAAAATGATGCTCCTCTTCAGTAAATATATGTTTATATTTATGTATTTTTGTTTTTGAAAATAGCATTTTTTTTTTTAATAGAGCCTAGTGGGCTACAGCCCCTGGGGTCACAAAGAGTCAGACATGACTGAGCACGCACGTAAACAATAAACTAAAGAAAAATTGAGAACATAACATATTCAGTACCACTACAGAGGTTAAGAGTTTCACTAAGGCCCCTACCCTGGGGCCCAGGTCAGGAAAGGACATATTTGGTGACAGAGGCTGGTAAGGATCTACACCAAGGATTACATGGAAAGGTCTATAGGGACCAGGCAACTAACATAAGTGTTATTTATCTGCACCCACCAGCTGGGGACCTAAACAGCTCATGACCTTATCAGGGAGACAGAGCTCAGTGATGCCAGATTTTCAAGTTGTTTAGGAAAAACTACAAATGTGAATTTTTATGTGAAACTCTTTGATTTTTAGGTATTGAAACTGCAGGCCAAATAAACATCTATATGTAAATGGAGCCTACAACACCCCCAGTCTGTAACATCTGTATGTCACAAATAGAACTGTTTAATCCTGTGGTCATGTATGGATGCGAGAGTTGGACTGTGAAGAAGGCTGAGCGCCGAAGAATTGATGCTTTTGAACTGTGGTGTTGAGAGTCCCTTGGACTGCAAGGAGATCCAACCAATCCATTCTGAAGGAGATCAGCCCTGGGATTTCTTTGGAGGGAATGATGCTGAGGCTGAAGCTCCAGTACTTTGGCCACCTGATGCGAAGAGCTGACTCACTGGAAAAGACTCTGATGCTGGGAGGGATTGGGGGCAGGAGAAGGGAACGACCGAGGATGAGATGGCTGGATGGCATCACTGACTCGATGGACGTGAGTCTGAGTGAACTCCGGGAGTTGGTGATGGACAGGGAGGCTTGGCGTGCTGCGATTCATGGGGTCGCGAAGAGTCGGACATGACTGAGCGACTGAACTGAACTGAATCTTTGAAAAATTTCTCCCAAGGAAATTTATCCCACAGTATGGTCAGCCCTAAGATCCCCAGGAAGCAGCATACTTAAGATATAATCAATCAAACAGCATTGGAACAGAAGGTTGTTATCAAAACATGAGAAGCAAAACAAAGCAATACAGCGCCATGAGAGCCAACAGGCAACCGGACCCGCTGAACAGGAATCTCTTTCTAGAAAGTCGCACCCTGCATGGTGGGGTGGGTTTCAGATGGCTCATCAGGTCCTACCATTGTCCTGAGAAATACTCTCCATAACATCTAACTCCCAGACTCGTAAATCACCTTTCCAGCTACTAATTGGGGCTAACGTGAGGATAGGAGCTTCAGAGAACAAGCACCACAGGACTACCATCAGTCAAAAGAGACGTTCATGGAGCACTTCTGCCTACAGAGCACCGCACGAGGCACAGAGTTTAAGTGATCCCAGGTCACAGCCTCAAAGGGGAGGGGGACCCAAAATACAAACAAAACAGCAAAACAGTACAAGAGTTAGAAAACAAGGAGGGGGACTTGCCCGGTGGTCCAGTGGGTAAGACTCCATGCTCCCAATGGAGGGGACCTGGGTTCAATCTCTGGTCCAGGAAATAGATCCCACATACCGCAACTAAGATCCAGCAGAGCCAAATAAAAAATAAATATTAAAAAAAAAAAGGAGAGATGAACATATAAAAGACGTCTCCAAGACACTGACATTTCTTAATTAGTAGAAATAATAAAGGCTCCAAATTCAAAAGACAGATTATAGGATGCACGAGCAAGCTTGAAGGAAGGTTCCAGAAACCAGTTAGAAAGCAATTATGGTCCCAACCTCAGACAGAACAGAGAGGTATGTCAGGGTAAAAATATCTGCAAGAGCTGTTGGTGGGAATGTAAATGGATACAGCCAGTATGGAACACGGTATGCTGCTGCTGCTGCTGCTAAGTCGCTTCAGTCGTGCCTGACTCTGTGCGACCCCACAGACGGCAGCCCAACAGGCTCCCCCATCTCTGGGATTCTCTAGGCAAGAACACTGGAGTGGGTTGCCATTTCCTTCCCCAATGCATGAAAATGAAAAGTGAAAGGGAAGGCGCTCACTCGTGTCCGACTCTTAGCGACCCCATGGACTGCAGCCTACCAGGCTCCTCCACCCATGGGATTTTCCAGGCAAGAGTACTGGAGTGGGGTGCCATTGCCTTCTCCAGGAAGACGGTATGGAGAATCCTTAAAAAAACTAGGAATGAAACCACCATATTACCCAGGAATCTGACTCCTAGGCATATACCCTGAGGAAACCAAAAATGAGAAAGACACATGTATCCCACTGTTCACTGCAACACTACAATAGCTAGAACATGAAAGCAACCTAGATATCCACCGACAGATGAATGGATAAAGAAGTTGTGGTATATACATACAATGGAATAATACTCAGCCATCAAAAGTAAGGCACCTCCGAATCAGTTCTAATGAGGTGGATGAACCTAGAACCTACTATACAGAGTGAAGTAAGTCAGAAAGAGAAAGATAAATATCGTATTCTAGAGATCTCTTCAAGAAAATTAGAGATACCAAGGGAACATTTCATGCAAGATGGGCTCAATAAAGGACATAAATGGTATGGACCTAACAGAAGCAGAAGATATTAAGAAGACCTGGCAAGAATACATAGAAGAGCTGTACAAAAAAGAGCTTCACGACCCAGATAATCATGATGCTGTGATCACTCACCTAGAGCCAGACATTCTAGAATGTGAAGTCAAGTGGGCCTTAGAAAGCATCACTACGAACAAAGCTAGTGGAGGTGATGGAATTCCAGTGGAGCTATTTCAAATCCTGAAAGATGATGCTGGGAAAGTGCTGCACTCAATATGCCAGCAAATTTGGAAAACTCAGCAGTGGCCACAGGACTGGAAAAGGTCAGTTTTCATTTCAATCCCAAAGAAAGGCAATGCCAAAGAATGCTCAAACTACCGCACAATTGCACTCATCTCACACACTAGTAAAGTAATGCTCAAAATGCTCCAAGCCAGGCTTCAGCAATACATGAACCGTGAAGTTCCAGATGTTCAAGTTGGTTTTAGAAAAGGCAGAGAAACCAGAGATCAAATTGCCAACATCCGCTGGATCATGGAAAAAGCAAGAGAGTTCCAGAAAAACATCTATTTCTGCTTTCTTGACTATGCCAAAGCCTTTGACTGTGTGGATCACAATAAACTGTGGAAAATTCTAGTGTCAGACTTTATTTTTTGGGGCTCCAAAATCACTGCAGATGGTGACTGCAGCCATGAAATTAAAAGATGCTTACTCCTTGGAAGAAAAGTCATGACCAACCTAGATAGCATATTCAAAAGCAGAGACATTACTTGGTCAACAAAGGTCCGTCTAGTCAAGGCTATGGTTTTTCCAGTGGTCATGTATGGATGTGAGAGTTGGACTGTGAATAAAGCTGAGCGCTGAAGAATCGATGCTTTTGAACTGTGGTGTTGGAGAAGACTCTTGAGAGTCCCTTGGACTGCAAGGAGATCCAACCAGTCCATTCTAAAGGAGATGAGTCCTGGGTGTTCATTGGAAGAACTGATGCTGAGGCTGAAAGTCCAATACTTTGGCCACCTCATGTGAAGAGTTGACTCATTGGAAAAGACCCTGATGCTGGAAGGGATTGGTGGCAGGAGGAGAAGGGGACGACAGAGGATGAGATGGCTGGATGGCATCACCAACTCGATGGACGTGAGTCTGAGTGAACTCCAGGAGATGGTGATGGACAGGGAGGCCTGGCGTGCTGCGATTCATGGGATCGCAAAGAGTCGGACATGACTGAGTGACTGAACTGAACTGAAATGGATGCATATATACAGAATCTAGAAAAATAGTACTGAAGAATTTACTTCCAGGGCAGCGATGGAGAAACAGACGTAGAGAGTAGACTTATGGAGATGGAGACAGGGGAGGAGAGGGTGAGACGTATGGAAAGAGTAACATGGAAACTTACATTACTATATGTAAAATAGATAGCCAACAGGAATTTGCTGTATGAATCAGGACACTCAAACAGGGGCTCTGTATCAACCTAGAGGGGTGCAATGGGGAGGGAGATGGGAGAGAGTTTCAAAACGGAGAGGATGTATGTATACCTATGGTTGATTATGTTGAGGTTTGACAGAAAATAAAATTCGGTAAAGCAATTATCCTTCAATTAAAAAAATAAATTTTAAAAAGAAAAATATGGGCAAGAAAAATCAAGATTTGCCATCTGACTAAATAAGCACACTTATTAACCCATCAACAGAAGGAATGATCCCACTTCTTCAACAATCAAGGAACCAATAAATTAAAAGACCCAATTTCAACGGGTAGACTATATTTGGATGCCCTTCAAATCAAACTCTGAGGAAAAAATTTTATGAAACAATTGGACATGTGAACGCTGACTGAAACTTTGATGCTACTACATGACTACTGTTAATTTTTAAGGTGTAATAATGGCATTTTGCTATGTTAAAAAATAATAAAGATATATTAAAATATTTGTGGGTAAATGGGATTTACTTCAAAATAATATGGGAAAAAGGAAAGAGTTGAAGGAGTGGACAGGACGGGATTAGCCATGGGTTGATGGCGCTGGAGGCTGAGGAACAGGCTCATGGAGGTTCATTATACTATTATGGCTACTATGGCCCATCTTTTAAATTCTCTGTAACAAAACATTTTTTTAAATTAATGGCAAATACAACTTTAACCTACTTATGTAAATTCTACTTCAGTTTTCCTAAAAGTGGAACAAAAACATTACTGATGTGTCTCATCTGTGGGTCAATACACAAAGATTATTATCACTCTTAATTATTGCCCATTCTGTTGGATTTTTTAAATTATAAATACACAAAATTAGATTTAATAAAAAGTAAAACTCACCATTACACAAGATTCTTCTTTAACAAATCTAAGGAAGTAGGATAAAGGGCTCCAGAACACTACACTATTAATTTGCAAAAGAAAGCACTTTTCCTTTTAGCTAAATATCACTCTCATAAGAACATGCACAATGATCAGAATTAAACAATGGAATCATTTCAAATCTGAGCCCACAAAACTCTAGGCTTACAAAGTCCACAATAATTCAACTTCTCTTTCTGCTTTTCTATTTTGCTTTGTTTTTTGTTTTACTAGTAGGTTTACAGACAAATTACGTGCTAAAAATAATTTAATCACAATTTAAAGGAACTAAGACTAAATAAAGATTATCCTAACTTTTTAGCTTGATACTTGGCAAAGAGTTGATGTTCAGCTGCTAAATGGATCAGAAAGATTCCTAAGATATTGTGATATTATGATACAGCAACCTTTTAGATAGAATGGTTTCTCATGTCACATTTCCTCATAGATTACTGCTACCTCCATCTTTAAAATATAAATCTAGATTCTTACACAATATGTGTTTTATTAGCAACAACTCCTACACTGATGACTTAGAAAGAGAATCCTTAAAAAAAAAAAAAGTATTGCCAAATAAAGACAAATTTTAAAAACATCAATAGTGAGACTTGGTAGTTTTACCTAAGTCTTATTTGTAATTAGATATCTTATCTATTATATCATATGGGATCAGATAATTTTATGCTAAATCCAGAATTCTGGGGAAATTCAAAACATTTAATTCCTATTAGCTATAACTTAATCTATTTAGTAGCCACACACACAAAACTCTGCATCGTCATTATATCCAATATTAGTAGCTAAGCAGTATTTCAACCACAGGTATAACAACTCTCTTTTCTTGAATTAACAAAAAAAACTTATTCCTTCTTATTTTTGGACCAATAAAAGCATAAACAAGATACTTATATAACCAATGACAAGGCTAAGATTTCATAAATTCCTACCAGAACAGTCTAATTCTTGTTAAGTTTACTAATCAGCTTTCAAACAGTTCATTTTAGCCACCTAAGCTTTTGTTGGTAAAATTGTGAAAAAATCTGGGGTTTTTGCTATTAATCTGCTTCTATTGAACCCAGGTCTCCCGCATTGAAGGCAGATGCTTTAACCTCTGAGCCACCAGGGAAGCCCATTAACTATGCATCGACATGAATTGAACCGAACATACTTTATTACCTTTTTAGCTTTTAAGAGTGTTCCTGATTCATTTTCACAACTATATTCCAAAGTAGTACACTCAATGTCTGCAGTATTTAAAAAAAAAAAAAAAAGAGGGGGAAGAATCCTCTGAAACTTCTGAGTACGTAGAACACTGTTCTCCCCACTTTACTGACATCATCAGGGTGGACAGACTCCCCCAGGAAGAGCCTCTTTATGAAATTAAAACATACCACATACTATTCTCCAGAGGAATAAATTCTATTTGGGCAGGATTATTAGCCTCACTCAAGTCATTTCACAGCAGAGAGAACAAGCAGGTCTATTGTATATACCATAATTACATTTTGCATGACTTTCTTCAATTAAAATCTTTACTTAAATTAGCATCCATACAGAGGCAGAGAAATTTTAAAACTCATTATCTTATATGACCTAACGATGACTTCTACTAACAAGAAATTAGTCTGAAAATGGCTTCATATATTTCAAAGTAATTACTGGCATTAGGCCCTCCCTTCAGTAGTATTACACAATACATTTGTCAGAGAAATGTACAGGTCAACTCCACATAATTCTGCATCTATCTGATATATATTTTTTCTGCATATGTTCTTTCATCTACCAGGAACAGAGTACTCTGAACCTCCAAAGAAGGACTGGATATATTTTGCTTATATTAGGTACTCCTTAATTATCTAATAATCATAACTAAAATCTGGTGTCTGGTAAACAATCAGAAGGAATAAAAATGTTTTAATGACCTTTCTGACAAGAACTGGTTAAGGGCAACATCTCAGACATACTTTTCACTGGACTGGCCATTATAACCTTCACACTATCAATTTATTATTAGGTTAAGCATAACCAAACAGGAAAGCCCCACAGTTATACAAGAACACAAAAAATCTGCATATCTATATGTCATCTACAGCTAACTCCATCCATGTTGGAACATCTCTTGAACCTGTACTAAAGAACAGGTCATTTCACAAACCACCACAGGAATCAGCGTTCAGGTTCATTACGATCCTGAGATCTCACTCTCCAAATGTTTTCTACTTCAGGAAATTCTGGTCTTAAAAATCTTACACTTTGCGGAATTCCCTGGTTGCCTAGTGGTTTGGGGCTCTGCGCTTTCATTGCCGTGGGCACGAGTTCCGGCCATGGTCTGGCCACCCGACCAATAACAATAATAATAAAATCTTACACTTGGTGGGGCAGGATAATAAAGAATTATAAAACAAAGTCTACATACAAACACACACACACACACAAGATAAAGAAAACAGAGGGCTAAAGAAGAAAACGGATTAACTGACCAAGGGATTCTCGGTACAATTTAAACTGGTTGAATAACCAGTTTTCAAGATCATAAAGTTCAAGATCATAAAGTTATGTTGTTTAAAACAGCACCTCTGAACAGGCACAGCTCACTGATTCAGTCTCAGAGTTCGAAGTCCACTGAAACAATTCTCCTGCCACTTCTGCTTAGAATTCACTGCAAACAATAGACGGAGGGGGAGCCTTTTTTTTTTTTGGTTTTTTAAGAGGAAAAAAGGAAGAACAGGGTATTTGATAAAATAGGAACAATTAGCTTTCCTCCCCACACTAAACCTGTGATATTAGTTTTGGCTCCTCTTAATATAATTTTTTTTGCCTTTAAAAGTCAGGCATTATGCTTTATGAGTAGTCCATCTTTTTTGAGTCACATGTCTCTCTGACTTTTGACTAGAAAAATGCATTTATGGACACAGTATTGTACAAACAACTTCCAAACACATATAGTGAAAATGTAAAGAAATACAAGGGAAAGAGAAAAAATCAAATTCAGGAAAAGTTGTTAACTGTGGTGGAGAAGAAAGGCATTCAAACTGGAGGCTGTTCACAAAAGGCTTAAATTGTACTGGTAATGATGCTTTGTTAAGCTGAATGACAGGTACATAAAAGTGTTTTCATCTTTAAACTTTTAACACATTTTTAAAAACTTTGCTCAATTTCTTTAAAACTTTATGAAGAAGTACCACTCAACAGAGAATTATGCTAGAGTCTGAGGTTCCCAATCAGTAGCCAAGAGCTGAATCCAGCCAAGACTGTTAGTTTGGACAGCCCGATGTTTTGTTTTGCTTTTCAATCGTAATCCGAATGCCTTCAGGCAAGGCATGCACTCGCCAATTAGCCAGAGTCACCACCATTTTCCTTACAGTGAAGGAGAGTTCTTTGAAAGCCAAAGAAACTGGAATCCTCATAATGTAAAAGACTGCAGCCGCTTTAGAGAAGTCTGACAATTCCTCAAAATGATAAGCACAGAGGTTCCGTATGACCCAGCAACTCCACTCCTAGACATCCACCTAAGAGAAAGGGAAACATGGCCCACTGGCAGACCTAAACAACTGCTATTCACAGCAGCATTATTCATAATAGCCCACAAGTGGAGAAAACCCAAGTGTCCACCAACTGAGGAATGGATAAACCAAACAGTACGATGAGAAAGTATTTCCCTGTGAAAAGGAATAGTACTGATAGATACTATAACACAGACAAACCTCAAAAACATGAACCTAAGTAAAAAAAAGTCCATCACAGAGGATAGCAAGGAGATCCAACCAGTCAACCCTAAAGGAAATCAGTCCTGACTATTGTTTAGAAGGACTGATGCGGAATCTGAAACTGCAATATTTGGCCACCTGATGCGAAGAGTTGACTCATTTGAAAAGACCCTGATGCTGGGAAAGATTGAAGGCAGGAGAAGGGAATGACAGAGGATGAGATGGCTGGATGGAATCGCTGACCCAATGGACATGAGTTTGAGTAAACTCCGGGAGTTGGTGATGGACAGGGAGGACTGGCAGGCTGCGATTCATGGGGTCACAAAGAGTCGGACACGACTGAGCGACTGAACTGAACTGACAGATACCATAACACAGACAAACCTCAAAAACATTAACCTAAGTAAAAAGAAGTCAGTCACAGAAGACCACAAATTATATTTCATGTATATGCAATGCCCAGAAGAGGCAATGTAGAGACAGATGCATATTGTAGAGACAAGGTAGAGACAGAACGTATAGTAACACGGTGATAAAAATGTCATAAAAGCAGATAATGGTGCTGGTAAATATAATAAAAATCATTGAGCTGTTCACCTTAAAGGGGTGAATTATATGATATGCTTATTATATATCAAGTAGTTTAAAAATAAACCAAAGACATCCGTTCAGTCTAACTTTAGTTCTATAACTGTGGTCTGAGGACTCCCCAGTGTTTCCTAGAACTTATCAGTGAGTCTGGGGTCAAGACTATTTTCATAAAATCCTAAGATGTGTGCCCTTTGACCTGTGTTGATACTTGTACTGATGGTGCAAAAATGACGGCAGATAGTTAGGGAGTTTGGGATGGTCATGTACACACTGCTATTTTTAAAACAGGTAACCAACAAGGACTTACTGTATAGCACACGGAACTCTGCTCAGTGTTATGTGGCAGCCTGGATGGGAGGGGAGTTTGGGAGAGAATAAATACATATATATATATGGCTGAGTCCCTCTGCTGTTAATTGGCTATTCTACAAAACAAAATAAAAAGTTTAAAAAAAAAAAAAATTGCTGGCACCTTTGGCTCAGTGACACCAAATTATACAGGTTACTTACAGTCAATGTATTCTTTATCTCAACTACTCACAGCAAAAACAAATTTTACTGTATGAACTGTGGGCCAAACTGGCCATTTTGTTTTAACAGACTAGCATTTCTACTAGAAACAACTGTCAGTTCCTCTAGGAAAATGCATTCCCATTTCCAAAGCCAAAGAAACAACTCTCATAACACAACTGTTTCGTAAAGTGAAAGCAGCTACTCTCCATGGGAAATCACACCTCATTCCCTTTGAAAACATTTTTTAACCAGTGGGATCAGTGAAGTCCAGTCTGGTGGGTAAAGGAGTTCAGTTCAGTTCAGTTGCTCAGTCGTGTCCGACTCTGCGACCCCATGAATCGCAGGACGCCAGGCCTCCCTGTTCATCACCAACTCCCGGAGTTTACCCAAATTCATGTCCATCAAGTCGATGATACCATCCAGCCATCTCATCCTCTGTCGTCCCCTTCTCCTCCTGCCCCCAATCCCTTACAGCATCAGAGTCTTTTCCAGTGAGTCAACTCTTCGCATCAGGTGGCCAAAGTATTGGAGTTTTAGCTTCAACATCAGTCCTTCCAATGAACACCCAGGACTGATCTCCTTTAGGATGGACTGCTTGGATCTCTCTTCTCCAACACCACAGTTCAAAAGCATCAATTCTTCAGCACTCAGCTTCCTTCACAGTCCAACTCTCACATCCCTACATGACCACAGGAAAAACCATAGCCTTGACTAGACGGACCTTTGTTGACCAAGTAATGTCTCCGCTTCTTAATATGCTATATAGGTTGGTCATAACTTTCCTTCCAAGGAATAAGCATCTTTTAATTTCATAGCTGCAATCACCATCTGCAGTGATTTTGGAGCCCCCAAAAATAAAGTCTGACACTGTTTCCACCGTTTCCCCATCTATTTGGCATGAAGTGATGGAACCATGATGCCATGATCTTAGTTTTCTGAATGTTGAGCTTTAAGCCAACTTTTTCACTCTCCTCTTTCACTTTCATCAAGAGGCTTTTTAGTTCCTCTTCACTTTCCGCCATAAGGGTGGTGTCCTCTGTATTTCTGAGGTTATTGATATTTCTCCTGGCAATCTTGATTCCAGTTTGTGCTTCTTCCAGCCCAGCGTTTCTCATGATGTACTCTGCATAGAAGTTAAAGAATCAGGGTGACAATATACAGCCTTAACGTACTCCTTTTCTTATTTGGAACCAGTCTGTTGTTCCACGTCCAGTTCTAACTGTTGCTTCAGAAGGGAAGGAGGCAAAAGACAGAATATAAAACAGCCTAAGAAACTATTTTGCCCTATCATGGTGACAAGCACTATCATTAGCATTTTATTATAAGATAAAAGTCTATTAAGTTTTAAGACAATTCAAACAAAATAAGGCTTAAAGATTTTGTTATTTAAAGGAGGACTATTCTACATAACATTATTATTATAACCGTGATAAAAGGGACTTAAAGTGCTCCTAAACGCTAAAGATCACACACTGAGAACTACACTTGCAGAAATCTACTAAGAATAGATAATGAATTAGTCACTTATTAGCCCTAAAAGATGATTTGCAAATATGCTGCTGAAGATTTGGGAAACCCCAAGGATCAATCCAGAAAACTAAACTGATTTAGTGCAAAAGGATAATTCCAAAAACACACTTGTGGAGAAGGCAATGGCACCCCACTCCAGTACTCTTGCCTGGAGAATCCCATGGACAGAGGAGCCTGAAAGGCTGCAGTCTATGGGGTCGCTGAGGGTCGGACATGACTGAGCGACTTCACTTGCACTCTTCGCTTTCATGCATTGGAGAAGGAAATGGCAACCCACTCCAGTGTTCTTGCCTGGAGAATCCCAGGGATGGGGGAGCCTGGTGGGCTGCCGTCTATGGGGTCGCACAGAGTCAGACACGACTGAAGTGACTTAGCAGCAGCAGCAGCACTAGTAATGTAGGCAGTATGGCTCTGCCGGAGAAAATAAAAAGGTCAAATCCATCAGCGTGTATTCCGTACTATACAGAGAAAAAGAAGACCGTGCTGGAGGACACAAGCATTTCAGTCGCTAGGGTGTCTGAGCGCCGTGGAATAGAAAATCTTCTCTGTATTTAGTAAAACATCTCTTTGTTCTTACTCTGTTCACAAGCAATGTTTTGACCTGGCTTCCCAAGTACTATAGTTGATACTAAGGAGAAGCCCAGATGACAGGGATTAATATTTTGTTCACTATAAACATAAAATCAAGGGGTCAATCTCTTTGATGGCATGTGAGTCCCTATGAGGCCCATGAACTCTGGGCAAACTAGATAAAGTTTCTGCCTTTGCAAAGTTGAAATTTTTCTAGAACAAGATGATTTCTTGATAGGCATATAGACTCAAGTACTGAATATATTTTGTTTTCAAAATTTTTTACTTTCTTTATGAAGTTATAATATAGTTCATAACATACCATGCTGCTGCTGCTGCTAAGTCACTTCAGTCGTATCCGACTCTATGTAACCCCATAGATGGCAGCCCAGCAGGCTCCCCCATCCCTAGACACACCTCAAAATACAGGCCATAATAACATCAATAACCTCAGATATGCAGATGACACCACCCTTACAGCAGAAAGTGAAGACAAACTACAGAACCTCTTGATGAAAGTGAAAGAGGAGAGTGAAAAAGCTGGCTTAAAGCTCAACATTCAGAAAACGAAGATCATGGCATCTGGTCCCATCACTTCATGCCAAATAGATGGGGAAACAGTGGAAACAGTGGCTGACTTTATTTTGGGGGCCTCCAAAATCACTGCAGATGGTGACTGCAGCCATGAAATTAAAAGATGCTTACTCCTTGGAAGAAATGTTATGACTAACCTAGACAGCATATTCAAAAGCAAAGACATTACTTTGTCAACAAAGTTCCATCTAGTCAAGGCTATGGTTTTTCCAGTAGTCATGTATGGATGTGAGAGTTGGACTATAAAGAAAGCTGAGCGCAGAAGAATTGATGTGTTTGAACTGTGGTGTTGGAGAAGACTCTTGAGCATCCCTTGGACTGCAAGGAGATCCAACCAGTCCATCCTAAAGGAGATTAGTTCTGAATATTCATTGGAAGGACTGATGCTGAAGCTGAAACTCCAATACTTTGGCCACCTGATGCGAAGAGTTGACTCATTTGAAAAGATGCTGATGCTGGGAAATATTGAAGGCAGGAGGAGAAGTGGACAACAGCGGATGANTTCTGAATATTCATTGGAAGGACTGATGCTGAAGCTGAAACTCCAATACTTTGGCCACCTGATGCGAAGAGTTGACTCATTTGAAAAGATGCTGATGCTGGGAAATATTGAGGGCAGGAGGAGAAGGGGACAACAGAGGATGAGATGGTTGGATGCCATCACTGACTCAATGGACATGAGTTTGGGTGAACTCCAGGAGTTGGTGATGGACAGTCTGGAGGTATGCTGCAGTCCATGGGGTCGCAAAGAGTCGGACACGACTGAGCAACTGAACTGAAGTGAATAACAGAATTGGTAAGAATCAAACAGCTAACTTTTATATAAGATTTACTGCACATCAGGCACTGACACTCTGCATATTTTAACTCACTTATTCCTCATAACAACCGATAGGCAGCTACTACTATAATCTCCACTTCACTGAGAGAAAGGACAATTAAGCAACTTGCTTCACAGCACACATGTTAAGTATCGGGTTGTGAAAAAGTTTTGTTTGGGTTTTCCTGTTACACCATATGGGAAAATCTGAACGAGCCTTTTGGCCAACCCTACAGTAAAGCTGGAGCTGCCCAGGTGGCTCAGCAGTAAAGAATCCACTTGCCAATGCAGGATACATGGGTTCGATCCCTGGGTCAGGAAGATGCCCTGGAAAAGGAAATGGCAACCCACTCCAGCATTCCTGCCTGGGAAATCCTATGAACAGAGGAGGCTATCGGGCTCTGTGTGGTCCATGAGGTTACAAAGGGTAAAACACTACTAAGCGACTCGTCGATAACAGCAGTAGAGCTGAGACTCAGTCTGTCTCCAAAGTCAGCATTACTTAATCTCCGGTTAGCTGTGCACTATCAATTTTCTGAATTTTAAGCATCTTATTTTCCAAAACAATTTTGAAATTCCATACACCAATGTTTCCCAAATTCCCACGATTAAGCTGTTAAGCTGGAAATTGTCTACCTATTCATTTTTAAATGGCTTCTATCACCTTTAATAAGCATAAATATCAAACCATGAAATTTTCCCAAGTTAATGCAAAATTAATCAGAAGAATATACAACTATTGTTTTAAAAGTATACATATTCACTTTCAAAGTATACTAACATAGGTTATTAAGTACACATGTAAAATTAATCACAGTTTTAGATTAATAAGATTGGTGGACACTATTTTTAAAAGAAGGATATTGCAGCTTTTAAAGGAAAAATATTAGTTTGAGTCTTTCTGACTATTGATTGAAACTGACTCCAACCACTTATTTTATGTTAGTTTCAAATCCCTGGCGCTTCAGCTACAAGTATAGCTCCTATAAAACCGTAACTTGTTTTATGGGTTAGTCATTCTCCAAACTAGACTGTAATTAATCTTAACTTTGTAATTTGTGCCTTCCTTACACCACCGAACTGCTACATTCCCAAATTTTCATTTTCTCTTTTTACCTTGACATTAAAAGAAAAAGTACTTCTCCTGAGGCGGTCTTTTACCAGACTGGAAGCAATGTTCTCTGGGCATCAGTTACAGGACTGTGCTCAACTTATGAAAATTCATCAAGCTATATACACTTTTCTGTACATATAGTTTATACTTCAATAAAGAGTTGTTTTTTAAGAAGCTGTGCTTCCTAACTTTATCTCACCGAAAGCCATGACATACCAGCATTTACGGATGTCACTTGTTTCTTTTTGACAGCTATCCCTTCTAAGTCTTCTTTAAATCAGACAGCACTCTATAGTACTGAGTTAACATTCAATCTGTATTTTCAGCACATGTAAAAAGAGTCATCTAAGATACTCTGTGGAACCAAAAAGTGCTATTTAATTCTTTCACAAACCCCTGAGACTTAAAGATCTCTAAAGGAAAGAAAACATCTATTTTATATCCTATGTGCTCATTTTATTCTCACAATTACCTCATCAGTTAGACATTACACACTTGTGGATGGAGCCACAACAATATACTTCCCACCAAAAATGCTTCCCTTAGGCGACGCTAATGTTTCTCCACTCATAGACAGATGGGTCTATGTTTCCTCTGGTTGAAACCGTGTAGAGCTTTACACCAGCCTTCAGCATGAGTATGTGACAGAACTGTCACTGTGTGACTGCCAAGGTGACAACATCAAGGATGGGGAAGGAGGGAAGCTCAGGAGACAGGGGGTATCTGTATACATATAGCTGATTCACTTTGTTGTAAAGCAGAAACACAACATTGTAAAGCAATTACACTCCAATTTTTTAAAAAAACAAAACTCAATACTGCTCCCACCTCGCCTTCTCACGTTCTCGGGACACTTGCCTTTGGAACCCGCCACCAGACTGGGAGCAATGTTCTGCTTGCAGCCCCAGCGACATCTCCAGCTAACAGGTAGTATCAACCACCCAACCCAAGTGACCTGGTGAGCATTCTGATTGCGGCCCCTCGCCTTCAAGTCTTCCCGGGGAACCCTCATCAGCATGGACTGGAGCAAGCCATCCCCCCTGAGCCCTATCTGAATTCCTGAGCCACACTAACCATGAGATAATAATGATCACTGGGCTTCCATGGTGGTCCAGTGGTTGAGAATCTCCCTCCCAATGTAGGGGACACGGGCGTGATCCCTGATCCAGGAAGACTCCACATGCCGCAGGGCAACTAAACCCATGTGCCTCCACTGAGCCCACGCCCTACAGCTACTGAAGCCTGGGCACCCTACAGCCCGTGCTCTGCAACAGGAGAAGCCACCACAATGCGAAGCCCACGCACCACAACAGAGACCCAGCACAGCCAAAAATAAATAAACCTAAAAAAAAAGTACATCATTACTGTTGTTTTAAGTCACAAAGCTTTTGAGATCATTTATTTGTTATACAGCAATAGAAAATGGAAACACTTTACAAATAAAACACACAGGAAGATAACCATGCCAGCAAGTGGCAAAGGCAGAATTTGAATCGTCAGTCCGTATATAAAACCCCAATTTTTTTCTACCAGAGGGTATTGCCTCCAAGTTTGCTCAGAGTTGCCCACATTTCCAAAGAAAACAACAGTACTCAGACTGAAAGCTCTAAGAGCAATATATACTCCCCCAAATTAGTGTTTTCAGTGAACACTCAGGACAGTAGGTCATTCCATTAGCAGGCTCAAAATCCCTGCACCTCTGACTCATCAATATCTTTCCCACCCTAGTAACAGCATATCCTAGAGAGGCTTAAGAAACATCACTACGTCAATAATAATAAACCTCAACATTTACAGAACACTTCACAAAGCACTTTAAGGATTACTAATTTGATCTTCAGAAAAACCCCCTGTGAAACAGATAAGGCAGGTATCATACAGACAAGGCTCAAAAAAGGTAAAAATAACTAACTACAGGGCTTCCCTGCTGGCTCAGTTCAGTTCAGTTGCTCAGTCGTGTCTGACTCTTTGCGATGCCATAGACTGCAGCACGCCAGGCCTCCTGTCCATCACCAACTGCCAGAGTTTACTCAAACTCATGCCCATTAAGTGGATGACATCTCACCTTCTGTCGTCCCCTTCTCCTGCCTTCAATCTTTCCCAGCATCAGGGTCTTTTCCAATGAGTCAGTTCTTTGCATCAGGTGGCCAAAGTACTGGAGTTTCAGCTTCAGCATCAGTCCTTCCAATGAATATTCAGGACTGATTTCCTTTAGGATGGACTGGTTGCCTTTAGGATGGACTGGCTGGATCTCCTTGCAGTTGAAGAGATTCTTAAGAGCTTCTCCAACACCACAGTTGAAAAGCATCAATTCTTCGGTGCTCAGCTTTCTTTATAGTCCAACTCTCACATCCATACATGACTACTGGAAAAACTGTAGCCTTGACTAGACAGACCTTTGTTGACAAAGTAATGTCTCTGCTTTTGAACATGCTGTCTAGGTTGGTCATAACTTTTCTTCCAAGGAGTAAGCATCTTTTAATATCATGGCTGCAGTCACCATCTGCAGTGATTTTGGAGCCCCAAAAAGTAAAGTCTGACACTGTTTCCCCATCGATTTCCCATGATGTGATGGGACTGGATGCCATGATCTTAGTTTTTCTGAATGTTGAGTTTTAAGCCAACTTTTTCACTCTCCTCTTTTACTTTCATCAAGAGGCTCTTTAGTTCCTCTTCACTTTCTGCCATAAGGGTGGTGTCATCTGCATATCTGAGGCTATTGATATTTCTCCCGGCAATCTTGATTCCAGTTTGTGCTTCCTCCAGCCCAGCATTTCTCATGATGTACTCTGCATAGAAGTTAAATAAGCAGGGTGACAATACACAGCCTTGACGTACTCCTTTTCCTATTTAGAACCAGCCTGTTGTTCCATGTCCAGTTCTAGCTGTTGCTTCCTGACCTGCATACAGGTTTCTCAAGAGGCAGGTCAGGGGGTCAGGTATTCCCATGTCTTTCAGAATCTTCCACAGTTTATTGTGATCCACACAGTGAAACGCATTGGCATAGTCAATAAAGCAGAAATAGATGTTTTTCTGGAACTCTCTTGCTTTTTCCATGATCCAGCAGATGTTGGCAATTTGATCTCTGGTTCCTCTGCCTTTTCTAAAACCAGCTTGAACATCTTGAAGTTCACGGTTCACATATTGTTGAGCCTGGCTTGGAGAATTTTGAGCATTACTTTACTAGCGTGTGAGATGAGTGCAATTGTGTGGTAGTTTGAGCATTCTTTTGCATTGCCTTTCTTTGGGACTGGAATGAAAACTGACCTTTTCCAGTCCTGTGGCCACTGCTGAGTTTTCCAAATTTGCTGGCATATTGAGTGCAGCACTTTCACAGCATCATCTTTTAGGATGGTGGCTCAGTGGTAAAGAAATCTGCCTGCCAATGCAGGAGATGCAGGTTCAATCCCTGGGCCAGGAAGACCCCCTGGAGTAGGAAATAGCAACCCATTCCAGTAATCTTGCCTGGGAAATCCCATGGTCAGAGGAGTCTAGTGGGCTACAAATCATGGGCTCACAAAAGAGTGGGACGCAACTTAGCAACTAAACAACAACAAACCACCTACAATAAGATAAGTAGGGATTCAATTTCATATTTTCTGACTCCACATCAAGTGCTCTTTTCAACTTAATTCAACTCGAAAGAACTTTCATGGAGTGCCTTTGGGTGTACTTTTGCAAACAACACTGTCTCTGCAAGTATTCTGAAGCATCTACTTGGCACAAAGCATCATGGTGGGCACCATGCACTCTCCACTCTCAGGAACGGCACAAAAACATCTCTGATAGCTGATCTCTCTATCTGATCCACTCCTGACACTGCCATCCAACAATCTTCCTAATCCACTTCCTTAATCACAATAATTCAAAAACTGTCTAGGATGACAACGTCCCATAAAAAGAGAGGCCAAATCTCATCTGCTTCCAAAGCCTTCTATAAACTGACTCTAACTTACCTGGTAATTTCCCTGCACTTGCTAAGAAAAACCGAATTAATCTCTTCCTTCCTGTCCACATTCGCTTTCTTTATACCTTCCTGCTCTCCCTTTGGTTCATATGATCACTCAAACCCAGAGTGAGGCTCAAGTATTTCATCCTCAACTCCTGACAGAGAGTTCCTTCCTTCCAAGACCTTAAAATTTACTGTTGAGCTACAATTAATAATTCAAAACAAGACACCATAATTAAATTAGGTGGCACAGATTATAGCTCACAGGGACTTTAAGGAGAGGAATCCACTAAGGGCTGCAAGAAAGTCTTCAGGAAGAAAAGAATACTTGAAATGGGCTCTGACTGATAGGAACTGGCAGAAGTAAAAACCACCCATGATGAGGATATTTTCCAAAACAATTTTGAAATTCCATACACCAATGTTTCCCAAATTCCCACGATTAAGCTGTTAAGCTGGAAATTGTCTACCTATTCATTTTTAAATGGCTTCTATCACCTTTAATAAGCATAAATATCAAACCATGAAATTTTCCCAAGTTAATGCAAAATTAATCAGAAGAATATACAACTATTGTTTTAAAAGTATACATATTCACTTTCAAAGTATACTAACATAGGTTATTAAGTACACATGTAAAATTAATCACAGTTTTAGATTAATAAGATTGGTGGACACTATTTTTAAAAGAAGGATATTGCAGCTTTTAAAGGAAAAATATTAGTTTGAGTCTTTCTGACTATTGATTGAAACTGACTCCAACCACTTATTTTATGTTAGTTTCAAATCCCTGGCGCTTCAGCTACAAGTATAGCTCCTATAAAACCGTAACTTGTTTTATGGGTTAGTCATTCTCCAAACTAGACTGTAATTAATCTTAACTTTGTAATTTGTGCCTTCCTTACACCACCGAACTGCTACATTCCCAAATTTTCATTTTCTCTTTTTACCTTGACATTAAAAGAAAAAGTACTTCTCCTGAGGCGGTCTTTTACCAGACTGGAAGCAATGTTCTCTGGGCATCAGTTACAGGACTGTGCTCAACTTATGAAAATTAATCAAGCTATATATACTTTTCTGTACATATAGTTTATACTTCAATAAAGAGTTGTTTTTTAAGAAGCTGTGCTTCCTAACTTTATCTCACCGAAAGCCATGACATACCAGCATTTACGGATGTCACTTGTTTCTTTTTGACAGCTATCCCTTCTAAGTCTTCTTTAAATCAGACAGCACTCTATAGTACTGAGTTAACATTCAATCTGTATTTTCAGCACATGTAAAAAGAGTCATCTAAGATACTCTGTGGAACCAAAAAGTGCTATTTAATTCTTTCACAAACCCCTGAGACTTAAAGATCTCTAAAGGAAAGAAAACATCTATTTTATATTCTATGTGCTCATTTTATTCTCACAATTACCTCATCAGTTAGACATTACACACTTGTGGATGGAGCCACAACAATATACTTCCCACCAAAAATGCTTCCCTTAGGCGACGCTAATGTTTCTCCACTCATAGACGGATGGGTCTATGTTTCCTCTGGTTGAAACCGTGTAGAGCTTTACACCAGCCTTCAGCATGAGTATGTGACAGAACTGTCACTGTGTGACTGCCAAGGTGACAACATCAAGGATGGGGAAGGAGGGAAGCTCAGGAGACAGGGGGTATCTGTATACATATAGCTGATTCACTTTGTTGTAAAGCAGAAACACAACATTGTAAAGCAATTACACTCCAATTTTTTAAAAAAACAAAACTCAATACTGCTCCCACCTCGCCTTCTCACGTTCTCGGGACACTTGCCTTTGGAACCCGCCACCAGACTGGGAGCAATGTTCTGCTTGCAGCCCCAGCGACATCTCCAGCTAACAGGTAGTATCAACCACCCAACCCAAGTGACCTGGTGAGCATTCTGATTGCGGCCCCTCGCCTTCAAGTCTTCCCGGGGAACCCTCATCAGCATGGACTGGAGCAAGCCATCCCCCCTGAGCCCTATCTGAATTCCTGAGCCACACTAACCATGAGATAATAATGATCACTGGGCTTCCATGGTGGTCCAGTGGTTGAGAATCTCCCTCCCAATGCAGGGGACACGGGCGTGATCCCTGATCCAGGAAGACTCCACATGCCGCAGGGCAACTAAACCCATGTGCCTCCACTGAGCCCACGCCCTACAGCTACTGAAGCCTGGGCACCCTACAGCCCGTGCTCTGCAACAGGAGAAGCCACCACAATGCGAAGCCCACGCACCACAACAGAGACCCAGCACAGCCAAAAATAAATAAACCTAAAAAAAAAGTACATCATTACTGTTGTTTTAAGTCACAAAGCTTTTGAGATCATTTATTTGTTATACAGCAATAGAAAATGGAAACACTTTACAAATAAAACACACAGGAAGATAACCATGCCAGCAAGTGGCAAAGGCAGAATTTGAATCGTCAGTCCGTATATAAAACCCCAATTTTTTTCTACCAGAGGGTATTGCCTCCAAGTTTGCTCAGAGTTGCCCACATTTCCAAAGAAAACAACAGTACTCAGACTGAAAGCTCTAAGAGCAATATATACTCCCCCAAATTAGTGTTTTCAGTTAACACTCAGGACAGTAGGTCATTCCATTAGCAGGCTCAAAATCCCTGCACCTCTGACTCATCAATATCTTTCCCACCCTAGTAACAGCATATCCTAGAGAGGCTTAAGAAACATCACTACGTCAATAATAATAAACCTCAACATTTACAGAACACTTCACAAAGCACTTTAAGGATTACTAATTTGATCTTCAGAAAAACCCCCTGTGAAACAGATAAGGCAGGTATCATACAGACAAGGCTCAAAAAAGGTAAAAATAACTAACTACAGGGCTTCCCTGCTGGCTCAGTTCAGTTCAGTTGCTCAGTCGTGTCTGACTCTTTGCGATGCCATAGACTGCAGCACGCCAGGCCTCCTGTCCATCACCAACTGCCAGAGTTTACTCAAACTCATGCCCATTAAGTGGATGACATCTCACCTTCTGTCGTCCCCTTCTCCTGCCTTCAATCTTTCCCAGCATCAGGGTCTTTTCCAATGAGTCAGTTCTTTGCATCAGGTGGCCAAAGTACTGGAGTTTCAGCTTCAGCATCAGTCCTTCCAATGAATATTCAGGACTGATTTCCTTTAGGATGGACTGGTTGCCTTTAGGATGGACTGGCTGGATCTCCTTGCAGTTGAAGAGATTCTTAAGAGCTTCTCCAACACCACAGTTGAAAAGCATCAATTCTTCGGTGCTCAGCTTTCTTTATAGTCCAACTCTCACATCCATACATGACTACTGGAAAAACTGTAGCCTTGACTAGACAGACCTTTGTTGACAAAGTAATGTCTCTGCTTTTGAACATGCTGTCTAGGTTGGTCATAACTTTTCTTCCAAGGAGTAAGCATCTTTTAATATCATGGCTGCAGTCACTATCTGCAGTGATTTTGGAGCCCCAAAAAGTAAAGTCTGACACTGTTTCCCCATCGATTTCCCATGATGTGATGGGACTGGATGCCATGATCTTTACTCAGTTGTGTCCAACTCTTGGCGACCCCATGAATCACAGCATGCCAGGCCTCCCTGTTCATCACCAACTCCCAGAGTTCACTCGAACTCACATCCATCGAGTCAGTGATGCCATCCAGCCATCTCATCCTCTGTCATCCCCTTCTACTCCTGCCGCCAATCCCTCCCAGCATCAGAGTCTTTGCCAATGAGTCAACTCTTCTCATGAGGTGGCCAAAGTACTGGAGTTTCAGCTTTAGCATCATTCCTTCCAAAGAAATCCCAGGACTGATCTGCTTTAAGATGGACTGGTTGGATCTCCTTGCAGTCCAAGGGACTCTCAAGAGTCTTCTCCATCACCACAGTTCAAAAGCATCAATTCCACCACCACAGTTCAAAAGCATCAATTCTTCGGCACTCAGCCTTCTTCACAGTCCAACTCTCACATCCATACATGACCACAGGAAAAACCATAGCCTTGACTAGACGGACCTTAGTCGGCAAAGTAATGTCGCTGCTTTTGAATATGCTATCTAGGTTGGTCATAACTTTTCTTCCAAGGAGCAAGCATCTTTTAATTTCATGGCTGCACTCACCATCTGCAGTGATTTTGGAGCCTCAAAAAATGAAGTCTGACACTGTTTCCACTGTTTCCCCATCTATTTCCCATGAAGTGATGGGACCAGATGCCATGATCTTCCTTTTCTGAATGTTGAGCTTTAAGCCAACTTTTTCGCTCTCTACTTTCACTTTCATCAAGAGGCTTTTGAGTTCCTCTTCACTTTCTGCCATAAGGGTGGTGTCATCTGCATATCTGAGGTTATTGATATTTCTCCCAGCAATCTTGATTCCAGTTTGTGCTTCCTCCAGCCCAGCATTTCTCATGATGTACTCTGCATATAAGTTAAATAAGCAGGGTGACAATATACAGCCTTGACGTACTCCTTTTCCTATTTGGAACCAGACTGTTGTTCCATGTCCAGTTCTAACTGTTGTTTCCTGACCTGCATACAGATTCCTCAAGAGGCAGGTCAGGTGGTCTGGGATTGATAATTACCTTAAATGTAAATGGAGTAGATGCACCAACCAAAAGACTTAAACTGGCTAGCTGGATGAAAACACGTACATGTACACACTTCCACTTACCGCATCACTCTACTTAACCCCCCAGAGTGTATGTTATTATTTGATATTGTTAGGCTAATCATGTTTCCATTATAGCTTGCAATTGTAATTATCTTTTATCTTTTGTCTGCCTATTGATAAATGTCTTCTACTATTGTGATTATGTAACTATTAGTCACTTAATACCATTCTATCTTGATTGGTCAATAGAGAATAATAGAATTCTATATCACTAAAACTACCATTTAATAGAAGAACCAATAATCACTTTTAAAAATTCAGATACATATTAGAATTATCTCAGAATTTTTTGAAACATACAAATGTTCAGATGTTGCTTTCTTTCTCCAAAACTGCAGATGTGTTTTTAATGAGCAGCCATGTTTAAAAATAGCTGGACTATAAGATGATCTTCTACTTTTATCTAGTTTGTTTCACTTTTCCTATTTCATATTCAATGCTCCTATTGCACTTAGTTTATGTTTTCCAATTTCTCCATCTCCTTTTTGTTGTTGACCTTTCTCAAGCCTTTATCAAGCATAGTAGAAAAACTTTTGTATACATATATATATATATATAGTGTGTATAATATCCATTCAGTTCAGTGGCTCAGTCATGTCCAACTCTTTGCGACTCCATGGATTGCAGCACGCCAGACTTCCCTGTCCATCACCAACTCCTGGAGCTTATTCAAACTCATATCCATTGAGTCCATAATGCCATCCAACCATCTCATTCTCTGTCATCCCCTTCTCCTCTTGCTTTCAATCTTTCCCAGTATCAAGGTCTTTACCAAGGAGTCAGTTTTTCGCATGAAGTGGCCAAAGTATTGGAGCTTCAGCTTCAGCATCAGTCCTTCCAATGAATATTCAGGACTGATTTCCTTTGGGATTGACTGGTTGGATCTCCTTGCAATCCAGGGACTCTCAAGAGTCTTCTCCAACATCACAGGTCAAAAGTATCAATTCTTTGGTGCTCAGCTTTCTTTAAGGCCCAATTCTCGTATCCATAAATGACTATTGGAAAAACCATGGTTTTGACTACACAGACTTTTGTCATCAAAGTAACATCTCTGCTTTTTAATATGCTATCTAGGTTTGTCATAGCTTTTCTTCCAAGGAGTGAGCATCTTTTAATTTCATGGCTGCAGAAACCATCTGAAGTTGATTTTGGAGCCCAAGAAGATAAGGCCTGTCACTGTTTCCAATGTTTTCCTATCTATTTGGCATGAAGTGATGGGACTGGATGCCACGATCTTAGTTTTTTGAATGTTGAGTTTTCAGTTCAGTTCAGTTCAGTTGCCCAGTCATGTCCGACTCTTTGCGACCCCATAGACTGCAGCGGGCCAGGACTCCCTGTCCATCATCAACTCATGGACTTTACTCAAACTCATGTCCATTGAGTTGGTGATGCCATCCAACCATCTCATCCTCTGTTGTCCCCTTCTCCTCCTGCCTTCAATCTTTCCCAGCATCAGGGTCTTTTCTGGCGTGCTGCGATTCATGGGGTCGCAAAGAGTCGGACACGACTGAACGACTGAACTGAACTGAACTGAACTGAGGGGTGATGTGGAATAAAGCATTTATTATGAAATTTTGATCTTATATAACTTTAGGAACTAGTTAAACAGTTCATGGACAAATATTGCTTCTGCATCTAATACTGAGACTTCAAGTAGGTAGCGTAGCCAGTGAGGAGTGAAAGTGGACATGAAGTGGAGAGGAATGGAATCACTGGAACCTTCGAGGAAGAGCTGAAACTCACAAGAAGAAACTGAAACGCACTTCTTTCAGTACCTCGAAGCCTCCAACTTCCGTGATGTAAGAGATCAATAGCTGAATCTGGTGTCTTTCATCTCAGAGCTAAAATTGTACCTAGCCCAGGAGTTGAAGAAGCTGAAGAAGATCCAATGAGACCTAAAAGCTGTAGACCCAGCTCCTGCCTTACACCAGTAAAGCGAACCAACAGGTCCACTGCTCTATGCTTGAGCTGCAATAACACCTGACCATACAGCTGCCTTCCAAGTATAAACTTAGCTACCTCACTTCTACCTTTCATGGAAATTTCTCCTGTGGCCAATCCTACCTCAGAACCATAGAGGAAAGGAAATTCTAGAAAGTATGATTCCAGCTTAGCTAAGGTGACAAAGTACAAAGCCATGATTGTCCACCCTTTGTCAACTTGGCATCCATAAATACTTGTTTTCACCAGACTTAACTTTCAAATAAAGGTTGAAAGCAAATGACAGCAAAACTGTGTTTCTGCTTAACATGATATACCTATTTCTGTACAATGAAAATATGTCTTATCAATTGAGTATCCATGTGGGAAAGGTTCATTTCTAACTCTCCCCTGAGGATATAAGGTCTACAGGTTCATAGTTTTTGTAGTTTGGTGATGTTCACTTCGCTTCTAGCTAAGTCACACTACCCATTACATCCTGTAACAATTAATGTTAAAAATTTATTTATACAGTAGAGGAATTGGAAGGGAAGGAAAATTTTGGTTAAAAGACAAAAATATTTACATTGAAATAAGAAAAATTTTGTCCTTATTCCTGCAACAGGTTGTGTTGTTTTAGCTGGTATTTATAAATACTCTTCCACTCCCCATTTCATAGTCCCTACCTGATGGGGTGACCTTTGTTTCTGGTATGTGCCAATAGCACTCCCTCTTATATTAGTGTGTAATAGTTTTGCTATGGGTTTTAAGTTTTGCTATGGATTTTAAGATGCTCCCGATACCCCACGCTTGATTGTCAGGACAACCACCCCAGGCAATACAATAACCTTCTTTGCCTGTTGATTCACTGGCAAGAGAAGCCCGAAGTAGCCAGGGCCAGTCTCAGTTTATAGTTCAATGGAACCACTTCTGTGTCTCCTGAGAAAATATTTCTCTTTGGGGAACTAATACTCTAAATAGCAGAGCCCAAAGTTTCAGAGGTCTTATATAATAAATCTACTGTAGCATTCCAGTCTTTCTTAACCTTTGAATATTTTCTTCTACTGTATACCAAAGAAGTTTTGACCTTCTAACTTCCAGAAATCAATCAACCAGCTGAGCAAATGGTTGGAAACACTCAAGCTCTCACGTTGAATCAGAAACCTCTACATTAGTAAATAAATATAGCCTAATCTGACTTTATATTCCTTCTATCCTGATTCTGCACCTTAGGGATCCATATCTATTCATTTCCCTAGGTTTCTGTTGATGTAAATTGGCAAAGTCATGCAATTATTTTGGTGTTTATCACACCTTCTCATGGATCATGCTTTGTATTTCACCCTTTAAAGTCTGTTTGGACTTAAGCCTATAAGCAGTGGAGGTAGATCCTGAGAAAAATCAAGACCACTACTTCAGGAAAGGCCATTACTGGCCCCACAGGCAAGGAAGATTCCTTACCGGGGTGGAAGGGTCATTGCCACTGAGAAAAGAGGCTCAACAGATCTTAGGCACTCAAGGTCCCCAGGTTCACTGGAATCTGTCAATACATGTCTCCATCCTAACTTTCATGATCCTACTCCTTCACAATCAACTTCCTAATTTTAACAGAAGAGGCTTATGAGGCTTATACAAGCCTCTTAGCCTCCTCCATCAGAGGGTAGACAGAAGCAGCAAAAAAATAACTGTAGTCCCGTAGTGACTAAAACAAAAACCACATTACAGAAAGTTAATCAGCATGAAAAAACACAAAATTATGTCCCAGATGAATGGACAAGATAAAACCCCAGAAAAACAACTAAATGAGGTGGAGCTAGGCAACCTTCTAGAAAAATGATTCAGAATAATGATAGTGAAGATAATTCAGGGTCTCAGAAAAAGAATGGGGACAAAGATTGAAAAGATGCAAGAAATGTTTACCAAAGACCTACAAGAACTAAAGAACAAACAAACAGAGATGAATAATACACTAGAAGGAATCAATAGCAGAATAACTAAGGACAGAATGGTGGAAATCACTGTCGCAGAGCAGAATATAGAAAAAAAGAATGAAAAAAAAAGAAGACAGCCTAAGAAACCTCTAGGACAACATTAAACGCACCAACATTTGCATTGTAGGGGTCCCAGAAAGAGAAGAGAGAGAGAAAGGACCTGAGAAAATATTTGAAGAGGTAATAGGTGAAAGCTTCCCTAACATGGGAAAGATATAGTCAACCACGTCCAGGAAGTACAGAAGTCCCAGAAGGATAAACCCAAGGAGGAATACACCAAGACACATAGTAATCAAACTGATGAAAATTAAAGACAAAGATAAAATATTAAAAACAACAAGGGAAAAATGACAATATACAAGGGAACTCCTATAAGGTTATCAGTTCATTTCTCAAAAGAAACTCTACAAGCCGGAAGGGAATGGTATGATATGTTTAAAGTGATGAAAGGGAAGAACTTAATTGAGAATACTCTACCCAGCAAGACTCTCATTCAGATTTGGCAGAGAAATCAAAAGCTTTCCAGACAAGCAAAAGTTAAGAGAATTCAGCACCACCAAACCAGCTTTACAACAAATGCTAAAGGAACTTCTCTAGGCAGGAAACACAAGAGAAGGAAAAGACCGACACAAAATAAACCCAAAAACAATTAAAATGATAATAGGATCATCAATTCAGTTCAGTTCAGTTCAGTCACTCAGTTGTGTCCAACTCTTGGCGACCCCATGAATCACAGCATGCCAGGCCTCCCTGTTCATCACCAACTCCCAGAGTTCACTCGAACTCACATCCATCGAGTCAGTGATGCCATCCAGCCATCTCATCCTCTGTCATCCCCTTCTACTCCTGCCGCCAATCCCTCCCAGCATCAGAGTCTTTGCCAATGAGTCAACTCTTCTCATGAGGTGGCCAAAGTACTGGAGTTTCAGCTTTAGCATCATTCCTTCCAAAGAAATCCCAGGACTGATCTGCTTTAAGATGGACTGGTTGGATCTCCTTGCAGTCCAAGGGACTCTCAAGAGTCTTCTCCATCACCACAGTTCAAAAGCATCAATTCCACCACCACAGTTCAAAAGCATCAATTCTTCGGCACTCAGCCTTCTTCACAGTCCAACTCTCACATCCATACATGACCACAGGAAAAACCATAGCCTTGACTAGACGGACCTTAGTCGGCAAAGTAATGTCGCTGCTTTTGAATATGCTATCTAGGTTGGTCATAACTTTTCTTCCAAGGAGCAAGCATCTTTTAATTTCATGGCTGCACTCACCATCTGCAGTGATTTTGGAGCCTCAAAAAATGAAGTCTGACACTGTTTCCACTGTTTCCCCATCTATTTCCCATGAAGTGATGGGACCAGATGCCATGATCTTCCTTTTCTGAATGTTGAGCTTTAAGCCAACTTTTTCGCTCTCTACTTTCACTTTCATCAAGAGGCTTTTGAGTTCCTCTTCACTTTCTGCCATAAGGGTGGTGTCATCTGCATATCTGAGGTTATTGATATTTCTCCCAGCAATCTTGATTCCAGTTTGTGCTTCCTCCAGCCCAGCATTTCTCATGATGTACTCTGCATATAAGTTAAATAAGCAGGGTGACAATATACAGCCTTGACGTACTCCTTTTCCTATTTGGAACCAGACTGTTGTTCCATGTCCAGTTCTAACTGTTGTTTCCTGACCTGCATACAGATTCCTCAAGAGGCAGGTCAGGT
The DNA here is from genome assembly GCA_006410635.1 of Cephalophus harveyi. Classification (NCBI taxonomy): domain Eukaryota; kingdom Metazoa; phylum Chordata; class Mammalia; order Artiodactyla; family Bovidae; genus Cephalophus; species Cephalophus harveyi. The sequence continues at coordinate 52,493 of SJYT01010889.1, read as the reverse complement.
GGTCTGGGATTGATAATTACCTTAAATGTAAATGGAGTAGATGCACCAACCAAAAGACTTAAACTGGCTAGCTGGATGAAAACACGTACATGTACACACTTCCACTTACCGCATCACTCTACTTAACCCCCCAGAGTGTATGTTATTATTTGATATTGTTAGGCTAATCATGTTTCCATTATAGCTTGCAATTGTAATTATCTTTTATCTTTTGTCTGCCTATTGATAAATGTCTTCTACTATTGTGATTATGTAACTATTAGTCACTTAATACCATTCTATCTTGATTGGTCAATAGAGAATAATAGAATTCTATATCACTAAAACTACCATTTAATAGAAGAACCAATAATCACTTTTAAAAATTCAGATACATATTAGAATTATCTCAGAATTTTTTGAAACATACAAATGTTCAGATGTTGCTTTCTTTCTCCAAAACTGCAGATGTGTTTTTAATGAGCAGCCATGTTTAAAAATAGCTGGACTATAAGATGATCTTCTACTTTTATCTAGTTTGTTTCACTTTTCCTATTTCATATTCAATGCTCCTATTGCACTTAGTTTATGTTTTCCAATTTCTCCATCTCCTTTTTGTTGTTGACCTTTCTCAAGCCTTTATCAAGCATAGTAGAAAAACTTTTGTATACATATATATATATATATAGTGTGTATAATATCCATTCAGTTCAGTGGCTCAGTCATGTCCAACTCTTTGCGACTCCATGGATTGCAGCACGCCAGACTTCCCTGTCCATCACCAACTCCTGGAGCTTATTCAAACTCATATCCATTGAGTCCATAATGCCATCCAACCATCTCATTCTCTGTCATCCCCTTCTCCTCTTGCTTTCAATCTTTCCCAGTATCAAGGTCTTTACCAAGGAGTCAGTTTTTCGCATGAAGTGGCCAAAGTATTGGAGCTTCAGCTTCAGCATCAGTCCTTCCAATGAATATTCAGGACTGATTTCCTTTGGGATTGACTGGTTGGATCTCCTTGCAATCCAGGGACTCTCAAGAGTCTTCTCCAACATCACAGGTCAAAAGTATCAATTCTTTGGTGCTCAGCTTTCTTT
>SJYT01010889.1:40318-50940 GCA_006410635.1 Cephalophus harveyi | reverse complement strand
GCAATCACCATCTGCAGTGATTTTGGAGCCCAAAAAAATAAAGTCTGACACTGTTTCCACTGTTTCCCCATCTATTTCCCATGAAGTGATGGGACCAGATGCCATGATCTTCGTTTTCTGGATGTTGAGCTTTAAGCCAACTTTTTCACTCTCCTCCTTCACTTTCATCAAGAGGCTTTTTAGATAACCATTTTGCCTTTTTACATTTCTTTTTCTTGGGGATGGTCTTGATCAATGCCTCCTGTATAGTATAATATATATATTTTAGAAAACATGTATAATATATATAATTATATATTATAACATAATATATATTTTAGAAAACATTAATTTTTGCCCAGCTTATAAATGTATAACATTTTGATTCTACTTGTTTGACTTAGTATGAATAAAATGCTAGATTTCTAATTTATATTCACTCAAAAATTTAATATAATTGCATGCATTTTGGCAACTAGTATTATTGCTAAAATCTAGAAATTTTATCTTAATGATTTAAAAAATTTTTTGGAATGAAGCTTGAAACTTAATCCAATTCTGAGAATATAAAGAAATACTATGCTGTAAAAGAAACAGCAAATGAACACGTGATACAATATTATTAACTAAAGTACAGAGTTTGTTCAAATTTAACAAAATGTTATGCTAGTGTCCATTACTTGGCAAAGAATCTGTCTGCTGATGTAGGAGATGTAAGAGATGCAGGTTCAATCCCTGGATTGGGAAGATCCCCCTGGAGGAGGGCATGGCAGCCCACTCCAGTATTCTTGCCTGGAGAATCCCATAGACAGAGGAGCCTGGTGGGCTACAGCCCATAGGGTTGCAAAGAGTTGAACACGACTGAAGTGACTCACAGCAGCAGCAGCAGAACACACCACCGCAGTAGAGAACCAGTTTCTCTCTCTGGATTGAGGGAAGAAACCTCGCGGTCCACACCAATATTCTGAGCCTTAGTCAGGACCCCAGGGCCACTGGGGACTGAGGAAGTTGGAACAGGTATGTTGGGAGGCCCCTTAGCTGCCCTTTCTTTCCTCCAGCACCCTTGAAAATCTTTGTCCCTTTTCTCTTTTTCCACCTTCTCTATGGTAGAGTCTTTCTCCATCTCTTTTTCATCTTTTCAAAGGGAGACTTTTTCACTCAGAAGAAAGGAGCTAACTGGGGAATCTGAAGGTCATTGCAGCGGAGATGCAGGGCCCACACATATTGGGGCTCAAGTCCAGCCCAGCCTACAGGAAGAGGGAGCCTGAGGGCTACCTCGAGGGAAGCGCCACACCTCCTGCCCAGCTGCCTCAGCTCCCTGCCACACCTGCTTCCCGCTCCCCTGCCCCTCCTGCACCCCCTTGCACCTGACAGGCCAAGAGCAAACAAGTTGTTTGTTCCTCTCTCCCAGGAATGCACAGCGACACAGAGGAGGCACACATTGCTGACACACTTTGCAGTCACCTACTGTCTCCTAGCTTTTTCTTATGCATGCTGCTTCTAAGACTTTCTCTGAAATTCTATGCTGTTTAATTAGACTGAAGTCAACAAACATCTATTTGCTTGAGACCTATTTTATGTGCTGGGTTTATGAGGGCTACAAAGAAATGAGGCCAACCATTTGCTCCCACTGGGAACTCACAGTCTCGTGGCAGGGGAGAGCCACAGCTAAGTGATGCAGCTGTCAAAGCACGTGATGCAACGGGCAAACTAAAAGCGCAGATTCCACGTGAGTATGAAGGACAGAGATCAGTTACAGCTTCAAAGATCTGGGAAGTCTCCTCGGAGGAGGCTTTCTTCTGCGGATGCTTCCAAAGAGAGGAAAGCCTGCCAAGGCAAGAAGATGGGGAGATTATGCAGAAAGAAAGTGCTTTGAGAGAAGAGAGAAGGGCTAGCTAGTCTGGACCCATGTGGACTCCTCAGGTTTAGGGATGGGCAAGGGCAGAGGGAAGCAGTGAGCAGAGAGGAAGTGTAAGTACCAGGGCAAACAGCCTTAATTCAGGGAACTGGTGTATTTTCTACCCACTGAGAGTACTTTAGAACTGAGGTCTAAAGTACCTCAACTGAGCTGTTGAGATCTTCACAACCAGGTAGTCAAAGCCCTCTGTTGTACTGAAAAGAAGGACATTGAGTCCAGCCCGCTAACTGGGGAGAGATTTGCGCAAAAGACAAAACTCGGTCCAGGATTCAGTTTCCAGCTCACTGTACACCATGCCCTCATGACAGCCCAGACCCGGTCAGCAGCTTCTTTGCCATTTTACCCAGCAGCCACGCCTACCACAGTGGATACACGCATATTTGCTGAATTGAATTCTATTTCTCCTTTATCCCTCCAGCTTCTAAAGAAAGGAATAAGGAAGGGGGATGGTCCTCTACCAAACCCCTATGTATACCACAGGCCCTGTGTAAGGCGTGTATCTTATTCTCTCCACGGTTTTCCTGTCATTTACATTTTACAGACGGGGAAACTGGATCTTGAAGAGCTAAGATTTGTTTCAGTTAGTGAACTATAAGAATTCAAACACAGGTCCATCTGACTCTAAATTCCACAATGAAGTGTCAACTTAAATGGCTGAAATTAATTTTTTTAAACTTTATTTATGGCTCTGCTAGATCTTTGTTGCTGTGTGCAGACTTTCTCTAGTTGCGATGAGCAGGGGCTAGCCTTCATTGTGGTGGTTCCTCCCGACGCAGAGCGCAGGCTCTAGGCTTGTGAGCTTCAGTAGCTGCAGAGCGTGGGCTCAGTAATTGTGGCGCATGGGCTTAGATGCTCCACAGGATGTGCAATCTTCCCAGACCAGGGATCTAACCTGTGTCCCCTGCACTGGCAGGCAGATTCTTAACGTCTGGACCACGAGGGAAGTCCTGAAATTGAATTTAATTGAATTAATTTCTCCTCTCTGCTTCACAGTCCTTCAAAGGAGGACTATTTTTTTCCCTTTGGGGGTGAATGCGGGATGACGTTATAGTAGAAGAGTGTGTGTGTGAGACAGAGTAAAGCCTTTAAAAGACCAGCTTGTTTCAACTGCTCATAACTGACTGAACTTCCAACACCACTAGAAGAGGCGAACAAAGAGATTGGTTCTTTTAAAAAAGTCACTGCCAGTCAGGTTGAGCCCGTCTCTGCATCATCATGTTCAAACCTGGTCTGAGGGTCCAGAAACTCAGGGGTGTTGTTGAAATGGAAAAACCCAAGAGGAGTTGGGTTATCATGTGTGTGACCTCTCCAAGTGTCTTGTAAGCAGGTGGAGTTGGAGGGGGAGAAGATGAAAGAAAGACCTAGAAAGCAGTTTCTGTGCTCAGAAGAAAGGGAAATAGAGGTCATCATTTTGGTGGTGGTGGTGTGTGTGTGAGTCACAGGCAGACGTGAAGGGTGTTGGGCAGGGGAAAGAGGGCAGACTTGTCTCAGGCCCTGATACCCGCCCAGACCTTCCCTTGTGCCCTTGTAGCTGTTTTAAGGCTCTTCCGCAAGTGGGCTTCTGGGGTTGTCACCAAGCCTTTGCCATCGCCTACTAAGGCCAGGGAGGCCAAGTCCAGGATTGGGGAGAGAACTGGGTGGAAAGGAGCACTGGAGTCCTGGGAAACCTCACGTCCAGGCCAGGGGCGGAGGCTGGGCCTTGCCACCAGCTGGTGGTCTCGGGGTCGGGGTGGGGGACACTCTGGCTGCCTGTTTGTTCAGCACTGAACTGAGGTTCCTGTTAGGAAGGAGCCTTATTTGTGTTCAGACTGACTTGTTTGCTGTTCACACTTGCATGGAGAGCTGCCCCTTGGGGTCCTGACTTCAAACGTAGGGGTAGGCGTGGGATTGGGAGTACTTCCCCCAGGGTCCAGAGAGTGCTCTGGGAAAACTAGTGTCTACAAGCTCCTGATGAGGAGAGGGAGGGTTGGACCCCCCCTGGAAACTCTGCCCTGCCTCCCGTCTTTCCCATGGGGAGGCATCCGGGGCTCGCCCAGTGAGGAGTCCTAAGCCAGGAAGGGTGTGGAGCCTGGCTTCCTCACTCAGCAGGGGAAGGGCCTAGTGAGGAACGAAGTATCCTAAGGCCAGGCTCCCACCTTGAGATGCTGATCTGGTTGGCCTGGGGTGCACCCAGGGCACTGAGACTTATAAAATTTTCCTGAGTGAGTCCACTGTGGGGCCAAGGTGAGAAACTCTGTTCCAGAGTCTACCAGCTTCTCAAACCTTAGTGTGCATACACCTCACCCAGGAATCTAGTTAAACTGCAGATCCAACTCAAAGTGGGTCTGGGCTGGGTGCTTATTCATTTCTAATGCACTCCTACATGGTGGGGCTAGTCTGGGGACCATTCCTTGAATGGCAAGGCTCTATGCATGCTTTGAACTCCTCATACCTATTATCAGGGGAAGGGGGCAGAGCCATGCCCTCAGCTTACTGCACCTGTTTGCTTGGCCTGCCCTTTCCTCACCACCTTACTTGGTTAAGCGATCAACGTAGTTCACAGCCTCTCTGGCCAAGACCAGTTCTCTAGTCATTCTCGAAGTTTAAGTGGACAAAATAGACCCCCTACCCTACTTGCGACAAACCAATTCAACTGGCTTCAGCTGGAAGGTGTGGCAGAGGTAGGGAGAAGGCAGCAGCAAAAGTTGCAGGCTCATCCTGTGGGCCCAGAGGCCGCAAGCATGGAATGGTAGGGTATGTGTTCAAAGGAGGCTTCTCCCCGACGTGCTCTGTTGCAAAGAGGCCTTGCCCTTTCCTCCTTCCCTCTTCCTGGATCTGGGTTAGCCCTGTGATTTTGCTTTCGTCAGTAGAATATGAAGAAAGTGACACTGTGTAACCTCTGAGGCAGGACTCTGAAGTTTTCCCTTTGCCAATTGGGTGCCCGCTCTTGGGATCTAGCTGCTATGTGAGGAAGCCCAAGCTAATCATGCAGAGAGAATGAGAGAGTCCCAGCCTCCCAGTCAAGATGCTAGATTTGTGAATAAAGCTATCCCGAATGGTTCAGTCCCAGCCACTATCTGATCGCAAGCCAGACAAGCTACATAATTTGCAGAGCCCAGGTAGCTTAGCAGTGAAGAATCTGTCAACTTCATGGACTCTCGAAGTCACCCCACATGGGGGCTGACAAGGTCCTCCACTCCTCTTATTTCTCTAGCCTCATCTGCTGCTGCTGCTGCTGAGTCGCTTCAGTCGTGTCCGGCTCTGTGCGACCCTGTAGACAGCAGCCCACCAGGCTCCGCCGTCCCTGGGATTCTCCTGGCAGGAACACTGGAGTGGGTTGCCATCACTCCGCTTATTTCTCCAGCCTCATCTGCTACTGTCCCCCGTCTCACTCTGCTCCAGACACACTGGCCTTCTGGCCTTCCCTTGACCAAATACACTCCTACCTCAGGGCCTGTGCCCTTGCTATTCCCTCCTCCTGTTTGTCCTGCAGCTCTGTGCATGGCTCAATCCCTCACCTTCTTTTGGTCCTTGCTGCAACGTTACCTTCTTAATGAGGCCTTCCCTGCCCTGACTTTCTTGGCCTTGTCCTACGGTCCTTATTTCCCTGTAGTGCTTAATTTTTCTCCATAGTGCTTATGTGTGTGTGTTTGCTCAGCCACTCATTTGTGTCTCTTTGCAACCCCATGGACTGTAGCCCACCAGGCTCCTCTGTTCATGGAATTTTTCAGGCAAGAATAGTGGAGTGGGTTGCCATTTCCTACTCCAGGGGATCTTCCTGATCCAGGGATCAAACATTTTCTTGCATCTCCTGAATTGGCACTTTACCACTGTCCCGTCTGGGAAACCATTAGTGCTTATTACTCTCCAATAAATATATATTTTCCTTATTTATTTATTTTTGTTATGTCTCTCAACAATAATGTAAACTCCCTAAAGAGCAGATATTTTTCAGATTTGCTTTGCTTACTGATTTTTCCCTTGGTGCCTAGAACTGAGACTGGTACAGAATGGTCAGCCCACAGATATTTGCTACAGGAATAAATCCATGAATGAATGAGTGTAACTGATGGTTTAGCTTCACCAAATACAGTCCATCCAGTTTGTTTGGATTTAGTAAAATCTAAAACAAGTAATACAGATACAGTTTCTGGGGTGGAGCAGAGGCTCGCGCACACACACGTTGTGAATGTAGGGGAGTTGGAGGAAGGCATGGCACCCCACTCCAGTACTCTTGCCTGGAAAATCTCATGGACAGAGGAGCCTGGTGGGCTATAGTCCAGGAGGTCACAAAGAGTCAGATACAGCTGAGCGTGCGTGCACACACACACACCCCCCTCATTGTTTAATCCATTGCCTGAATTTGGGAACACTTTTCTTTTTTAATGATTTTTTCGCATTTTGGACCTCAGGAGCAGAGGATTGAGGTAACGTTTTCTGCCTCTTCTTGGCCATCGCCATCAGAGGTCCACACCAGACTTCTCTTCTTTCCGCCTGTCTTTCCCTCTTTGTCTTCATCCTCTTGCCAGTTCTCCTGCTCCCCTAATAAACTTTTCTCTCATATATTTGTTATCTGTTATTGACTATTTATGGATCCATGTAAAATATGCAGGGCTGTTTTGTATATGTGTTCTTAATTTACATAAATGGTAAAATTTTTTTCCTTGTTCCTTTTTACTCAAAACTGTTTTAAGGTTCTCTCTTCAGTGCCCTGTGGACAGGAGTCCCCTCGCTCCTGACAGCTGTTTCCTAGTATCTCAGGTGCAGATGAAAAGCCTGCTGTCAGGTTGGCTTTTATTTGCAGAAAACCCTTCTGCTGTTAAAAAGCTTGGAAGATCTTTTTATTTATCATCAGCATTCAAAAGTTTCCACAAGATATCTGAGTATCTCTCTTCTTTCAACATGTCCTTTTGGGGGTACTTCTGGCTATATTGAGGGTTAGGGTCTAAGAAACATCACTGTGGAGACATCTGACAAGAAGTTGGGTAAGAGAAGGTGTCTGGGCTAGATTTGGGAGTCATCTGCATTTGGGTTCTAGTTTGACAAGAAAAACCGGAGAAGGCGATGGCAACCCACTCCAGCACTCTTGCCTGGAAAAATCCCATGGATGGAGGAGCCTGGTAGACTGCAGTCCATGGGGTTGCAAAGAGTCGTACAGGACTGAGCGACTTCACTTTCACTTTTCACTTTCATGAGTTGGAGAGGGAACTGGCAACCCACTCCAGTGTTCTTGCCTGGAGAATCCTGGGGACGGGGGAGCCTGGTGGGCTGCCGTCTATGGGGTCACACAGAGTCGGACACGACTGAAGTGACTTAGCAGCAGCAAGAAAAACATGGCTGGATAAGAGTAAAGATGGAGGAGAACTGGTCAAGTGGGGGTGCAGGGCTGCTGAAAGCAGGAGGTTATCAAAGGGTCTATTATTAGGTGAGCAACTGTTATCTTCTGTTTGTTTTTTTTTTATTATTATTATAAAGTATTTCAAACACTAAGAAAGTGTTTGAAATAGATAAAAATATGATAAAGACCCAAGAACTCACCATCCAACGTTGTCAACTTTGGCTATGTTTACTTCAGTTTTTTGTTTTTTTTTTTTTTTAAGTAAAAGTGCATTATGGTGCTTCCCTGGTGGTCCACTGGCTAAGAATCCGCCTTGTAATGCAAAGGACACCAGTTTGATACCTGGTTTGGGAAGATCCCACATGCCGTGGAGCAACTGACTACTGAGTCCACACCCTAGAGCCTGCAGGCCACAGGCTGCAACTACTGAAGCCCGCGAGCCTACAGCCTGTGCTCCGCAACAAGAGAAGCCACTGCAATGAGAAGCCTGAGCTCCAACATGAAGAGTAGCCCCTGCTGGCTGCAACTAGAGAAAGCCCGCATGCAGCAACAGAGACCCACCACGGTCAACAAATAAATGAATAAATAAAAAAATCTTTTCTTAAAAAGTGTACTATGGACACATATATAGCCCCCTTATACTTCTCACCAGTTCTATTCACTGGTGTTAATTACTATTCTCACCTGGTGTTATCACTTCCATTTACAGGACTGAGCGACTTCACTTTCACTTTTCACTTTCATGAGTTGGAGAGGGAACTGGCAACCCACTCCAGTGTTCTTGCCTGGAGAATCCTGGGGACGGGGGAGCCTGGTGGGCTGCCGTCTATGGGGTCACACAGAGTCGGACACGACTGAAGTGACTTAGCAGCAGCAAGAAAAACATGGCTGGATAAGAGTAAAGATGGAGGAGAACTGGTCAAGTGGGGGTGCAGGGCTGCTGAAAGCAGGAGGTTATCAAAGGGTCTATTATTAGGTGAGCAACTGTTATCTTCTGTTTTTTTTTTTATTATTATTATAAAGTATTTCAAACACTAAGAAAGTGTTTGAAATAGATAAAAATATGATAAAGACCCAAGAACTCACCATCCAACGTTGTCAACTTTGGCTATGTTTACTTCAGTTTTTTGTTTTTTTTTTTTTTTAAGTAAAAGTGCATTATGGTGCTTCCCTGGTGGTCCACTGGCTAAGAATCCGCCTTGTAATGCAAAGGACACCAGTTTGATACCTGGTTTGGGAAGATCCCACATGCCGTGGAGCAACTGACTACTGAGTCCACACCCTAGAGCCTGCAGGCCACAGGCTGCAACTACTGAAGCCCGCGAGCCTACAGCCTGTGCTCCGCAACAAGAGAAGCCACTGCAATGAGAAGCCTGAGCTCCAACATGAAGAGTAGCCCCTGCTGGCTGCAACTAGAGAAAGCCCGCATGCAGCAACAGAGACCCACCACGGTCAACAAATAAATGAATAAATAAAAAAATCTTTTCTTAAAAAGTGTACTATGGACACATATATAGCCCCCTTATACTTCTCACCAGTTCTATTCACTGGTGTTAATTACTATTCTCACCTGGTGTTATCACTTCCATTTATGCTCTTTCAATTCTTCCATAGTTACTTATCCTTAAGCAGCATACAGCATGAAATGTTTTGCATGCTTCTAAACTTTATATAGGTGGTATCACATTGTACTTGTCATTTTTCAGCTTGCCTCTTTCACTCAGCACTATGTGAGTTTTCTATATGTAGCTATAGTTTATTAATTTTCACGGGTTTAGAGTATTTGGACTTCACTGGTGGCTCAGACAGTAAAGAATCCCCCTGCAATGCAGGAGACATGGGTTCGATCCCTGGGTTGGAAAGATCCCTTGGAGAAGGAAACGGCTACCCACTCCAGTATTCTGGCCTGGAAAATTCCAAGGAGCCTGGCAGGTTATAGTCCACGGGGTCGCAAAGACCTGGACAAGACTGAGAAACTTTCACTTTCTTCAGAGTATTCAAAAAACGAATAGACTACAATTCATTTTTCCATTACACTGTTAATGGACATTTACGGGTCATGTGCTGTGTGCTAGATAGGGCAAAGTTGTAGCAGTGAATCCACTTCTCAACCTGTGATAAGTTATGAATGCTATTTTACAGATAGGGAACACAAGGCTCAGACAGGGCAAGCCACCTATCCAGGCGTCACAGCCAGCACACAGCAGAAGGGCACTGTCTCCGCCCTTCAGGATCCTCTGGCCCTGACCTTGCATTGTCTCTCCTTCCGCAAGGAACTCACAGCTTCAGCCCTGGGGGAGGTGCTTCTGGAGCTTGCCTGAGCGGGGGCTTTTCTGCTTGCTGGGAGCACACCTGGAGTTGGTTGGGGAGGCCCCTGCCAATGCTCACCGCCTGGGCAGGTCCAGCCCAGGACAGAACAGCTACACTCAGAGGGCTGGCCCCTGGCCCGCGAGGGCAGCTGGCAGGACAGAGAATCAGGCCCGCTCCTGCTCTGGGGCTCTAGGTTTTCGGGAGGCAGGACCCTATCTTCTCAGTCTCCGCAGAGCTCCTCATACAGTGCTTGGAGAATTTACGCCCTCTCTTCCCTCAGAGCTCCGTAGAGGTCTGGACTTGCTGTCAGGAAACAGGCTGTGGTTTGCTCCTACATCTTACCTGCGTAACGTCATGCAGAAAAGTCGTTTAGGCCTCCTCCGAGGTGGGATTATAGCCTCGGAGGTGCTGTGCCCATTCACGGAGGCACCATTTTGCTTTTTAAATGCCTAGGCGCTGTCCTAAGGCCTGGGGAACGCACCGCCACAGGAAAGGTTCAGGGAGAAGGGGTCCTGGCGCTTAGCTCTCCGACTGAAGGGCCAAAGAGCCAGGCCGATGGAGAGTGTCATTTCTCGCAGCGGGCAGCAGGGGGCGCGCGCAGACCGCGTGATGTGGGCACCGCCTCCGCTGGCTGTGGGCAGCAATCGCATCCGCCGGGTCAGCGCGCGAGCAGGCTGAGCAAGGAAGAAGAGGCCTTTACCCGGGAGCTTAGTTAGGGGTTAGGATCAACTTGGTCTACAGATCCCTCAGAAACTCTGGGAAATGAAGCCCGAGTCGGGAGGTGGTACGCAGCGCTGTGCTCCGAGGGTACTAGAGGGGCAAGGAGGGACTCTGTGTCCGGTGTCTAAGATCACTGCTTTCCGGCTGCTGAAGTCAACGCTTCCTAACTGCGGGGCAGAGACAAGGATGACCCGCTGGTACAACTGGCTGGAAGAAAACAGCCAATTGCGGGATATTCCCAAATGTCAAAACAAAAAAAGACTACTTCTCGTCTGGCTACCTTCCCAACCTTGGGGCAGAAGGGAGGGAAGGGACTGAGCGGGAGCAGGCGGGGAGGTTTAGAGGAAAGCACCCCCCCACCCGCCCTGCCCAACTCAA
>SJYT01010889.1:0-40156 GCA_006410635.1 Cephalophus harveyi | reverse complement strand
GGCCCAACGCAGTCACACCTAGGAGATGTCAGTGTGGTGTTGGTGGGACCCGTCTTCCTGCCAGAGCATAACCCTTGCGAGCCTCAAATGTGCTTCCAGTCAAGACCTTTCTGTCCTGACAAGATGGTCCATAGACTTATTTTTCTTTTCGAATTCCGAAGCTAATATATACATTTTGCATAAAAACTAAACAATACCAAAATTATTATTAAGAAAATGAAAACTTCTCTATAATTTCCTAACAAAATAACCACCATTTTTTCAGGTTTACTTCTGTCCCAGACATATACTAACATTTATTATAACAATTTTTACAAAAAAATCATTGAATCAAAGTATTTTTAACTATTTTAAACTTGCTTTGTTCCTCGTTTAATATATATTGGACACGTCACTGTGTCAGTGTATATACCTCCACCAAAATTTTCACAAATGGTTGCACAGCATGCAAACGGTTGAGCCAGCCCACCACTGATGGGCTTGAAGATGTTCTTCTCTTTCCCCAGGACAAGCATCCTCCGAGGTGCTGTGCTGTCTGCAAGCACTTTTAAGGAGAGATTCTTGCATAACTCCTGGGATGAGAGAGAGGCTCATTTGAAATGGCTGATATGGCTGCGTTGCCCTCCGTAGGCTGCACTGTCTGTCTGGTCAGTATGTCCACCCATGGTGAGGGCAGCTTCCTGGTGGTTTTAGCCACAACCCCTCTTAAGGTGAGGGCTTAACCTGCCCAATCTTGGAACTGGTAGTTGCTGATCATTTCTAGAGGTTCCAGCAGTTCACTAAGGACCTCAGGAGAGGGTGAAAAGGAAGCTTGTTTAGTTCAGGGGTGTTAACAGCCAGAGAAGAGACTTCATAAGCTTTCCAAGAACAGGGGAGATTACAAAGTGGCCTTACCTCCCAAGGGCTCTCGGTGGGGTGGGGGAAGGAGCAGAGGAGTCAGTCAGAGGAGTGAGGAACTGGGTGGGGTTCCCTGGGAGAGAACCTGTGTCACTCCTAAGGGACAAAGGCCCTCATGGGCACAAGTACCTCCCGGACCAGCCCACTAACTTTTTAAGCTCCAGCTGTCTGGAGGTGGGGGCGGGTGTGGGCAGATCTTATTCACGGCCAAACTGCTCAGTTCTAAGAGAACACACAGCCCGACTTTGAAAGAGAAGAGAGAAGGCCAGGGCCCACCACAGAGGGGTCTTGGGATGGAGTCAGATGCTAAATTGGAAGGGGCTCTGAGTTGGAGAAGCCCTAGAGGGCTTCCAGGAGGAAGAGGCTGGATGCTTGCCTTGCCTTGGTGGTCAGGATTTGGACCCTCCCATAAACCTGAGCAAAGGCATGTTTGTAGGAATGGCCAGTCTGCTCAGGGAACAGGGAGGAGCAGGGACTGAGAGTTGTGGAAGGGCAGGAGGAGCTGTAGCCGGGGCTGTGGCAGAAGCCAGGGGGTGAATCCTACAGCTCCCAGAATTTGTTCTGGGTCCCCAGACTGTCCTTCTGGCCTTTGGGTCCCTGGAAGCTCTGGGTTAAGAGTCTGGACATGTCCTCCGGCGCTCCTGGAAACTTATAAAAGGCGCGCTTCCCAGAGCAGCGGAGAACTCAGACCGAGGGCGGCGGTCGGCGCCAGGGAGCGCGGGCCCCTGGCCACAGGAGCCGCCGTCCTCTGCCGCACAGCCCGGGGCTGCAAGGGGCCCGCCGCTCCCCGGTCTTCACACCTTCACCTTTGCCTCTTTTTCCTTTCCCATCCCCAGCCGGGAGCTCTTTGCCCTTACCCCACCAGGCAGATGGGGAGGTAGAGGTGCGGGGAGAGAGGAGGGTCGCGCCTGGCTTTCCCCCTTTCGCCCTCCGCCTTCCCCTTCCCTGTCCACCCGACTCCACCCAGGCCCTGCTCTCTCATCCATGCCCTCCTTTCTCTCATTCTCCCACCATGAGCTATGGTACCAACCCAATTATTAGGGGAGTTGGTCTTCCACGTGTAAGCTTATTAAGGAGCAAAACTGATAAATATTTGAAGGAAGGAAAAAAACAAAATCCGTCGCTTCCCCGCCAGGCGCAGCTCGGCTCTGCGCCCCGCCCCCGCAGCTCGCGCCTGCAGGCGGAGCGTCCCCGGGGGAGCGCGGAGCCCGGGGCGGGGTAGGGGCCGCGGCCTCCCCTGCCCGCGTGGGCGCCTCCCCGCGTCCCGGCCCTGCGTCGCCGCGGGCGGAATAGAGGGCGGCGGATTGAGGCGGCCGCCGCGTGTTTGTCCAGCGCCCGCCCCCGCCGCCGCGGGCCCTAATCTCCGATACTCTTGCGAGTTGGCTTCCTGCCCCGGAGCCCCCACTCCCCGAGCAAACAGGGCGGCGCGGCGCTGCATCCGAAATGCGGCATTTGAGCCCCGCAGTGGAGGAAAGCCGGGGCCAGCCGCTCGGCTGTAATTGCCCTTCTCCGCCCTAATCCTTCGGTCCGGCCCAGTCCGCCGGCTGCGGCCCATTGATCAGCGCTGCAGTCGAGGGCTCCGGGAGGGGCTTCCCACCTTCTCCCCGGGGCCTAGGAGGCAGTCGGGACCCACCTACCCGTGCCTCACCTCTTGTTCTTAGAGCCCCTCTTGCTGAGGTCTATCTGGCCTTGAAGGCGGAGAACGTCCTTGGAAAGGGCATCAAGGTTGCCAGGGGGAAATGAGCGTGGGGGGAGGAAGAGAACACCCACACCCTTGGCAGGGCCCTCCAGGCTGAGACCCCAGATCGCGCTGGCCTTCTTAGGTGAGGGATGGGGTCTGGCTGAGTTTGACACTGTGAGAGTCAGCTATGGAGCTGGGGGGCGTTGAGAGGCCCCTGTGTGCCCCAAACCACCCTCCAGGCCCCAGAGCTTCTGCAGTTTTTTGAGGGTCCCACTTCCTGAAGTCTGCCAGAGGGGCCTGGGCGTCACTGCACCCACATTCAGTCTTTCTCCACTGAATATGGAGTGCGGAGTGCCGAGTGCTCCAAACTGGGAAATAGACATGGTCTCTTGTATTATACGCGATTCCCTGGTAGCTCAGATGGTAAAGTGTCTGCCTGCAACGCGGAAAACCCAGGTTTGATCCCTGGGTCGGGAAGATCCCCTGGAGAAGGAACTGGCAACCCACTCCAGTATTCTTGCCTGGAAAATCCTATGGATGGAGGAGCCTGGTGGGCTACCGTCCATGGGGTCACAAAGAGTCGGACACGACTGAGCGACTTCATTTCACTTGTATTATACAGGTCCTTAATGAGAGAGATCAGAGCAGGAAAAGAGAGAAAGAGGGTGATATGGGAGCCTTTGGGGACAAACCCACTGAGGCCCTAATGATGGCTTCACCGGGACCAGACTCTGTTCCTAGCTAGGGTGAGCTTTCTTTCTTCCCAGTATCCCATTCAGGTCCCCAAAGTGCACCCCTCCCCCCCTCCCAGAACAGCCATTGCACAGTTGGTGTGTGTTTGTTCTTACAGCCTGTGATACGAAGCCCTGCTTCTCTCTCCAGCTTGATGCTGACTCCTTGAAGGCAGGGACCAAGCCTGGCCTGGAATTTCTTATCTGCCCTGCAGCACCCAGGCCAAGGTGGCCCTCAGAATATGCTATAGGGTGAATACCCAGGGCCCTAATGCCTGTCTGAAGACTTTGGACCGTTCCTCCTATTGCTTTATTTCTGGTTGTGGACCAGGTGACCCAGGTCACATGTCTGCTGTGACAGGACTCAGCTAAAGCCTGAGTCCTGCACCCCAGAAGCAGTGGGGTCTCCTCCTCCTGCATCGCATCAGGCAGATTACGAAGGCGCAGTTCTCTCCACCTCACGCTTTTTGGTGCGGCCTGGGGGGACTCCTCAGCTTTCTCATATACCAGGTGTATGGCCACCAACTCCAGTGAATGTGAGGGCACGTGTGAGCAGGTGGGTGTGTATATAGTGTGTGTTGGGGGTGTGTGGGTGTGGTGTCTGCTGTGTATGAATGTGTGGGTGCCTGGGAAAGTGTGAGGCTGTATGCGTATTCTATTAGCAGAGGGTATACACGGCCTTTGTCCGTCAAGAGCATAGGTTGGTGGGGCAGTGTTAGCTGGGTGTGTGTGTCTGCTGAGTGTGGGTGTGTTTGTAGTGCCTCTTGCCTTGTGTCTGTATGTGTGCAGTGTTTGCCGAGGGTGAGGGTGAGGGTGTCTGTGGGGAGGGATGTGTCGGTGGAGTGTCTGCAGTGTTGACTGGGATGCGTGTGTGATATCTGCTCTGTGTGCATCACGGCTGGAGTGTCTATAGGCTGTTTGGTGATATTGCCTCCCGATGTCCCCAACCAGTGACCCTGTGAGTGGCCAGAGAATGCTGACCCTACCCTAGGCTGGCTAGGGAGCCATGCAAGGAGGGTCTGGGAAGTCCAGTGTCTCAGGAGGTCAGGAAGCCGAGGGACAGCAGGGACTGCTGTGACCAGAGGCACGGAGACCCAGGCAGGCACAGGGGCTGGCCGCAGTAAGTGGACGGAGGCAGTGTCTGGGGGCCTTGGCTCCTGATGAGTACAGATGGCCAGGCCCCAAGCTCCACACAGACCCAGGATGGGGGACAGGAGTGGACACGTCAAATCTGGGTCTCGAGCCAGACAACACATTCATGCTTAGGACATTCAGAGGAGAAGGCTGAGCTCAGAGGGTTATCCATGGCACGTGGGGCAGAGAAGTGAGTCAGCTCTGAGCCCTCGTCCACTTGGGACCCTTCTGGGCAGAGGCAGCTCCACGCCAGGGCAGCACAGGCCTCAGTGAAGGCAGCAGGGGCTGTATTTCAGCCCTTGCCCACCTGGCCAGTGCCTCTGTGCAGTGTGCAGCCTGCCCAAGGGCCGCCGTGACTCTGGACACTGGGAACCTGCGGCTTCCGCTTGCTCTGGGGTAGACAAGAAGACAGCTTCCTTAGGCTCTGGAGGAGCGGGAGGGCCTGGCTGGCCGGGGGAGGATGGCTTTGCGGCAGGATGGCTGGAGGCCTGGTGGCTGGGTGTACGGTCTCCTAGGTCCTGGGGTGACCTTCACAGGAAGGCAAGGCAGAAGGCACCAGCAACTCAGAGGGCCAGAATGGCCACGCATTTCCTACGGAAGAGCTATGACACGAAAGAGATGACAAAAAGGTCGGAGGGCTGACCAAAAAGGGCGTTCAGAAAGGAGCTTGCTGGAGGACAGGAGAGAAGCCTCCCAAACAGTAATATCACCAAGATGACCCACAGACTGGATTCACCACCTCCATCTGCCAATTTCTGTCCTCAGTTCTGTCATCTGATTCTGGGAACTGAACTAAGACAACTTTAAGATTCGATTCCCTGTGACTTTGACCACAGACAGAACTGGCCTGGCCACAGCCTGACCCGAGCACAGTTCACACTAGCTCCTGCCCTCAGTTGCAGGGAGGCTGGGAGAGTGTGTGTGTGGCTCGGTGGAGTGGAACCCAGCCCAGGGCCCACAGCCCGCTGTCTGGAACACTGGCCTCACAAGTGAACAAAGGCTTGAAAGGATGGGTACAAGCTGTTAGCTCCAGGGAGGGCTTTGTCTTTCTAATTCTGATCATAGAATCAAATTTGGAGCTCACATCTTCAATAAAGACTTTCCAAGGCTGAGATTCTGGGGAAGCCCAGCCAAACTCCAGAGCTTTTGTGAGTAACCTGTGACCATTGCTTTGGTCTTTGGGGCCTGTAGGACAGAGAAGGGCAAGAGGCAGAGAATTCCAGACCTTTGGGTGTCAGGAGAATATGGAGGAGGCGGGAGCCGGCTGCCTCAGCACTGAGGAGGGAGGGGGGCAGTGGTGAGCAAGATTTTTCACCCCTTCAATAAAACAAAAAAAAATTATTTCTCCTATTTCCTTCGCTGAGATTAATGATAAACCGTCTATCCCCTAAAAGAAAATGATAAAGACTCTAATTTTACTTGGAGGCTTAGAAATGCCATTTCTACGCAAAACAGGGAACCCATAATCAGACTTGAGCAGGGCAGAGCTTTGATAGAAAATGTTTTCCTCTCTCCTTCTATTTCTTCCCCTCCTTTCCCTGCGAACCAAGATGCCCGACAGCTAAGAACAATGCTCAATAAAGTGAAATAATATTTTAGTCAAAATAGGTCGAGACTGCTCCCAGCCAACTGTAAATTAGCATTTTGAGGGCAAATATGCAGACAATTTGAGATAATGAAGCCTGATTATTCAGTCCAATGAATGTTAACTAGGGAGCAGAGGCTCCACTGCCTTATCTCACTCTCTTCGATTTATTTTTTTAATCGTTTCACATTTGAACTCTTTATTTGTTTCTGTTTTATGTGCCCCCTCCCTCTGTCTCTGTCTCACACACACACACACATACCCTCCGTCTCCCTCCCTCCTCTCCCCACTCCACTCCTGCCCAGGCGGCAGAAGAGGACCGCTGGAGATGGTCAGTCTGTCCGCCCAGCCTCCTGGCCTGCCTTCACGCTGGCTCAGCAAGGCCCATGGAGCACCCACTGTGTGCACGGCTCTTTGTGGAGCTGGCAGGGGTGGGGGGGCCCAGGTGCACTGAGCAGTTGATACAGGCCCTGCTTCTCAGAGCCTAGAGCTGGGCTGGATACAGGATATGGGAGAGTCACGCACAATTACAAGGAATATACTGGGTGCATGTGAGGGTAGGAATCCAGAACAACAGGAGGAATGCCTTCCAAGGCCTTCAGCCACCCTCCCTGAAAGGTCCATGGGGAGCCCCCACCCCAATGCCCAGGAATCATCAAAAACCTTTCTTCGATTATTCATCATTCCAGGCAGCACTAGCTTCATGATTTGTGGGCCCAGTGCAAAGTGAAAGATGCAGTTCAGTTCAGTTGCTCAGTCACGTCTGACTCTTTGTGACCCCATGGACTGTAGCACGCCATGCTTCCCTATCCATCACCAACTCCCAGAGCTTACTCAAACTCATGTCCATCGAGTCAGTGATGCTATCCAACCATCTCATCCTCTGTTGTCCTCTTCTCCCCCGCCTTCAATTTTTCCCAGCATCAGGGTCTTTTCTAGTGAGTCAGCTCTTCGCATCAGGTGGCCAAAGTGTTGGAGTTTCAGCTCCAGCATCAGTCCTTCCAATGTGACTTAGCAGCAGCAGCAGGTTGATCATAGCTTTTCTTCCAAGGAGAGTGTCTTTTAATTTCATGGCTGCAATCACCATCTGCAGTGATTTTGGAGTCCCCCAAAATTAAGTCTCTCACTGTTTCCATTGTTTTCCCATCTATTTGCCATGAAGTGATGGGACTGGATGCCATGATCTTAGTTTTCTGAATGTTGAGTTTTAAGCCAACTTCTTCACTCTCCTCTTTCACTTTCATCAAGAGGCTCTTTAGTTCTTCACTTTCTGCCATCAGGGTGGTGTCATCTGCATATCTGAGGTTATTGATATTTCTCCTGGCAATCTTGATTCCAGCTTGTGCTTCATCCAACCTGGCATTTCTCATGATGTACTCTGCATATAAGTTAAATAAGCAGGGTGACAATATACAGCCTTGACATACACCTTTCCTGACTTGGAACCAGTCTGTTGTTCCATGTCCAGTTCTAACTGTTGCTTCTTGACCTGCATACAGATTTCTCAGGAGGCAGGTCAAGTGGTCTGGTATTCCCATCTCTTGAAGAATTTTCCACAGTTTGTTGTGATCCATATAGTCAAAGGCTTTGGGGTAGTCAATAAAGCAAAAAAAAAAAAAAAAAAAATGCAGAGTCCCTTGTTAAAATATTAGTGAGAATTTCAAGATGGTGATGATAAGGCACTAAACCAAGCATGGAGCCTCCTTCTTCTGAGCATAGGGTTTGGGCAGTTGCACAGGCCATATGCTCATGGAGCTGGCCCTGGCTCCAGGAGCTCCTGGTGGAGGTAATGCAAGAAGGCTTTCTGGAGGAGGAATGAATGAGGCCAGTCTTAAAGAGATGAGTGCTGTTCCTGAGACCCTGGGGAGGTCCCAGTGGGCCAGGGCTACCCTTGGGTGGGCTGCGGAAGGGACAAGGCAGGAACTCCCAGCTACTGAACAGCTGTCAGTGTGGCTGTTTCCCCTCGGCAGTGCCTGTTTTCCAGTCCATAAACAGTGCTTACTTGGTGGTGGACAGAACAACTCACACCTGGGCAAGGCCGCCTTGATGCTCTGGTGATCACTGAGCCTCAGCTTCCTCCTGTGAACGTGGTCCTACTCTTTCCTCACCAGTGCCTGCCTCCCAGTTCCTGCCCCTTTCCCAGGCAGTCCTGAGCCTGCAGCTCCCCTTCCCTCTCTGCCCAGTGAGTGCCCCTCATGGTGTGCACAGCAGTCTCCTCCTGAACCTGGACCCACTCCTCCTCCGCCCTTCCCCTCAGCATGCCCAGTCCCCCCAAGACCTCCTGCTCACTCCTGCCCACCTCCAGCACGCTCAGACCCCGCAGCGCTTCTGCTCACGTGGCTTCCTCATCTGGGGGGTCTTCCTTCAGCCCCCTCCCACCTCCTGTCTACTTTATTTCCGTCTCCCTCTTCACACCTAACCAGAGCTTTGGTGTCAATCAGCCCTGGTTCTATGCCCTATTCTGCCCTTTTCCTGTGTGTGCTCTTGGGCAGGCTGTTTAACCTCTCTGAGCTTCCATTTCCCATGGGTAAATGGGGGTGCATTAAGCCCTGTCTTATGAGGTAGGTGGGAGGATAGAATGAGCTGTGCAGGGGCTGGCCCCCGTGTATACGTGAATATACATACAGCACCCTGAGAGGCCGTAAGGCGAGCTGCCCTGTCAGAGCGTCGTACCATCTGGAGTCCCCTTCACACCACGCAGCCCGCGGTCTTGCACTGCTTCCTCCGTCTGAGTTTCCCACCCCAAGTGGGATGGTGGACAAGGAGAACAGGCTTCCTCAGTGTCCCACTCACCTTCCTTTCCGATGAAGAGGCTGGAAAACGAAAACCTGCATTTCCCAGACTCCCTTGCAGCTCAAGTTCTCTAGAAATGAATAGGATTCCACCAATCAGTTACATCCATGACGTCTGGAAGGTGGATGTGAGGGGAAGGCTGTTTCCCGTCTCTGGTTGTTTCTGGGTTTTTGCTTGTTTTCTGCAGCAGTTTCTCATGGTCTGTTTCTAGCTTCTGGATTTCAAGAGGCAAAGACAGTGGTGACAATGTCAGTGGCGGCTTCATTCTGGTTTCTTGATCTCTGTATTGCAGTGACCGTGGTTTTGAACGCATTCAAAAGATGTGTCCAACAGATGGTCTCAGAGGCTGTAGTGCTACTGGGGTCAGTTTAGAATTCTTCTGGAAATCATTCCTGGGTGTTCAGTCTTGAATTCACTGTTCCGGCTCTTCCAGAAATTTGGAACGCATCTAATTCTCTGCACGAAATCTCTCCTTGAGATTCTGTTTCTATATAGAGGTTTGACAGACACAGGTGCAAACCAGACCTTCTCTTTGTTCTGCACACCCAGAGCGCACACTACACAGGCCTCCACCTCTCAAAGAAAACCTCACCCTTCACACCTGCAGACCCATCATCACATGGGCTTCATGTGTTGGTCATTGTTTGTTTGCACTTCCATTCACCTCCTGCCCTTTCTCTGTTCTCCCCTGTATGCATGGAGCTGACCTCTGCAAATTGTGTTTCCCAGGGGGAGCCTGGTGGGCTGCTGTCTATGGGGTCGCACAGAGTCGGACACGACTGAAGTGACTTAGCAGCAGCAGCAGCAGCAAGCTGCTCTGTCCGCTGGTTTACTGCTGGGTTAAACTAACGTGAAGCACTGGTGGGTGACTGGAGGTGGGAGGAGGAACAAGCCCAGAGTATTGCTTATCCTCTCTCTGCTTCCACAGGCTTCTATTCTGTGCAGTCAGCTTCTGCCAGCACCCTTCCCTGATGGCTCCAGCTCCCAGGTGTTGGCCCCTTGGAGTTGTAGTTCCGCCCTGACAGCTCCAGCTCTGGGGTTCTAGCAGCTTCCTGCAACAGTTAATCTTTGAGTTGCCTCACCTTCCCCCGTTTTTATCTCTTCCAGTGCTCCTGTAACTGGATTCTCAAATTAAATCTCCTCTGTAGTGAGCTACTTGGTGTGAATGACTTTTCCTGACTCTAACGTTATTCCCCATACATGTCGGTAGAGGGGCTGAGGGCTCCAAGCCACATCTTCCCTCCTCAGGGACACAGTCTGCCTTTGAGACCTGCCTGATCAGCCTGTCCTGGTCCAGACTGCAGACACATCTGGGCAGGGCGCTGCAGGGTCCCTTCCCCCAGCTGGGAGTGGGGGCCAGGGGAGGAGCCAGGGTGAATGGCAGCTTTCACCAACACCTCACTCTTCTCTTCTCGACATGTTTACTCACAGGCTGTCTGGAAAGTGAGAATCCTCCTTAATGGATGTTTCGCCCAATTAAATAATTAACTCAGAGTGTTGCTACGCATCCCCAGCAAAGCATCTTCCAGTCCTGGAGGGTCCCCCATGCCAAAATAGATACTTAACCCTAGGGAGTCTAGATTCTCAAATCAGTATTTTTCAATCATTTTGGCCTGATGTCATAGTGAGAAATAGGTTCCCAGGAGATCCAAGTACACACATGTATATATATCTGAAACAGAAATTCCACAAAAAGAAGTTTGCCCTTAGTACATGTCATGTACCGTTTTTCTATTAAAAATTTTTTTTTCCCTTTAAAAATACTGATTGTGATCCTCTACATAGATTTCAAGGATTAATGGGTTCCAAAATGCAGTTTTGGAAAACACTGTCTAAACTGTTGGGGCTGCTGGGCCCTCTTAAGAAAGCCTTGGTGGTCAGGGGTCCTGCTAGTCAGGAGAGGAAGCCAGGAGACTTTTCGTTTCAAGTCCCAGAGGGAACATGGAGAGGATGTACGTTGCTGGCATGACCACAAGGTGGCAGCTCTGGCTGCATTCACTACCAACCTAAGCGCCAGCCCAGAGGTTTATCTTTGAACCATCGCCAACGCTCACCCCCACCTCCAAGAGGTCCCCATATTAAAAGACGTTAGAGACAGGCCTCTACATAGAAAACAAACGAAAAAACTCAAAACACTGTGGCGTGAGTGTCTTAAGAATGGAACCAAATCCCACCCAAGTTCCAAAGTGGCCTTGGAGAACTTCCTTAACTGATTGTGTCTCAGTTTCCTTATCTGTGAAGTGGGCATAGGTTAGGTTAAGGGGTTTTAAAGATCAAATGAGTTAATACACACTGAGCTCTACGAGGGCTTTGCAGGTGGCTCAGTGATAAAAGAATCCTCCTGTCAATGCAGGAGAGGCGGGTTCAATCTCTGGGTCCCCAAAGGCTCCCTGGAGAAGGAAATGGCAACGCACCCCAGTATTCTTGCCTGGAAAATTCCATGCACAGAGGAGCCTGGCAGGCTGCAGCCCATAGAGTCGCAGAGTCGGACCACCGAGCGACTGAGCACGCAGGCACACGGCGTAGCCCTAGGAACAGCGCTGCAGTCAGCAAGCGTGGGCTATTATCACCCTCTTTCCCTCCCGATTGCTCGCTCTGGAGATGCGCCCGCGGGCGAGCAGTGCTTTCGTGGGCAATTAAATGCAGACATGAATGAAATCCAGCAGAGTCCATTTCCACCCTTTCCCTTGGGCGGGGCAATGGGCCGGAGCGGTTGGTCGGGGTGAGGGGAGGTGGAGTGTGGCAGGCGCCGATGAGGCTGATAAGTCACGAGTCCAGCTCCCTTGTGACCCAGCCTGGGGGCCTGGCCGCCGACCCCTGACTCCTCCGCTCCCCCAGCCAGGCCTATCTTGGCCATCACTGCCGGCCCCTTTCCCTAGCCAGTGGGGCGGGAGGCAGACACGCCCCGCAGACCTGGAAGCTAACC
The DNA here is from genome assembly GCA_006410635.1 of Cephalophus harveyi. NCBI lineage: Eukaryota > Metazoa > Chordata > Mammalia > Artiodactyla > Bovidae > Cephalophus > Cephalophus harveyi. The sequence continues at coordinate 28,409 of SJYT01010889.1, read as the reverse complement.
AAAAGTCGCCTGGAAAGGTGCCCTTTCCGTCCCCACCTCCCCATCCCCGCGTCCCCCCCGCCCTGTTAATTCTGTCTCTTATACACATCTCAGGTGCAGCACTCCTGCGCAAGCTCACCTCCACCCAGGCCTCTGCTCCTCAGAGCAGACATGTCTGCATGTCTCCTCAACCTCCCTCCTCAATTCTCTGATCCTGCTAAAAAGCATCCTTATATTTTGCCAACAAGGGTCCGTCTAGTCAACGCTATGGTTTTCCCAGTGGTCATGTATGGATGTGAGAATTGGGCTGTGAAGAAGGCTGAGCGCCGAAGAATTGATGCTTTTGAACTGTGGTGTTGGAGAAGACTCTTGAGAGTCCCTTGGACTGCAAGGAGATCCAACCAGTCTATCTTAAAGGAAATCAGTCCTGAATATTCATTGGAAGGACTGATGCTGAAGCTGAAACTCCAACACTTTGGCCACTTCATGAGAAGAGTTGACTCATTGGAAAAGACTCTGATGCTGGGAGGGGTTGGGGGCAGGAGGAGAAGGGGACGACAGAGGATGAGATGGCTGGATGGCATCACCGACTCGATGGACGTGAGTTTGAGTGAATTCCGGAAGCTGGTGATGGACAGGGAGGCCTGGCGTGCTGCAATTCATGGGGTTGCAAAGAGTCGGACATGACTGAGCGACTGAACTGAACTGAACTGAGTACCCTGGGCTCCCTAAAGCCTGTTTCCTGACCTGGGTTAGTTCAGGTCAGTCGCTCAGTCGTGTCAGACTCTTTGCGACCCCGTGGACTTGCAGCACACCAGGTCCATCTTAACCTGGGTTAAGCCAGGCCCATCTCAGCCGTCACTGGCCCGGAGGCCAGCGGCTTCAACTTCTTCATCTTTAGAAACCCAGACAAAGCATCCAAAAGTATTGCAAGTCACCTTTAAAAGGGCCATGACTGTTCATTTTAACTGTCTCACTGAGACAAACAACACAGGGTGGAACAAAGAAGGACCAGAGAACTAGCCCCAGCGTTTAAACTGGCATACATTTAAACTTCTCTCTTGTTGGCATGTAGTTTTATGGGTTTTGACCACTACAGAGAATCCTGTAACCGCCACCAAAATCAGGATACACAACAGTCTATCCCCAGTTCCCTCCTGCCTCCTCTTTTCCTCAGCCTCTCCTCCACCCAGCCCCTTGCAGCCTCTCATTTGTTCTTCCTGGTAGTTGGCCTTTTTCCAAAAATGTCACATAAAAGGAATGCCAGACTATGTAGCCTTTTATATCTGACTTCATCACTCAGCATAGCACTTTTAAGAATCAGTCATGTTATTTCGTGTATTAGTAGCTTGTTCCTTTTTATGGCTGAGGAGTATTCCATTGTCGGAGAAGGCACTGGCACCCCACTCTAGCACTCTTGCCTGGAAAATCCCCTGGACGGAGGAGCCTGGTGGGCTGCAGTCCATGGGGTCGCTAAGAGTCGGAAACAACTGAGCGACTTCACTTTCACTTTTCACTTTCCTGCATTGGAGAAGCCAGTGGCACCCCATTCCATTACTCTTGCCTGGAGAATCCCAGGGATGGGGGAGCCTGGTGGGCTGCCGTCTACGGGGTCGCACAGAGTCGGACATGACTGAAGTGACTTAGCAGCAGCAGCAGCAGCATTCCATTGTGCCACAGTTTGCTTACTCATGACAGGTGAGGGACGTGTGAGTAGTTTCTAGTTTGGGGCTATAATGAATAAAGCTGCTATATGTATTTTGGTAGACCAGTTTCTATAAGAACGTAAGTTTTCATTTCTCTTGAGTAAATACCTCAGAGTGGGGTTGCTGGGTCACAAGTAAGTTATTTAAAATTAAAGGGAGCAAATCTCCTCCCAGGCCTCTAGCACCCCAGGCAGCCTCCATTACCTTCTTCTCTGTATTTTTCCAAAGACGTGTGTGTGCACGTGCACATGTGTGTGTGTATAAAAGAGAAACCATAATTTTTAAAAATAGAAGTGATCTGATAATACACATATTTTGCTTTTATTGCCTTTTTCTCCCAGTGGATAGTGAAGATTATACCCTCTTAATTCATATAGCTCTGTCTCATTTTTTCCTATGAGTATTGGATATACCATACTTCCCTTAGCAACTCTGTGTTGGTGATTTCTGATTTTTTTGAATTGCAATATTGTAATACATATCCTGTACAGGTTTTCCCCGCTTTCTGAAAGTAAAATGTTCTTGTGAAACCTTTCATAAGCTAAAGTGGAGTAAAGCGAAGAAGGATATACCTTAGGACACATCTTGCTAACAGATGCACAGATTAAACGGAGATAAAGCACAGATGCTCACAGACACGGTTCAGAGCTGTGGTGGCTGATGCTGAGAGCAGTTCCACGGAAGGAGCTTGGTGTGCCCTCTTGCTGCTGGAGGTGCGCGCTGCCTCCGGAACAGCTCACTGCAAAACAAATGCTGAAGGCTATTTTCACTTCAAAGGGAAACTCCGCTTCTAATTTCTTTGGGTTAGTGAAAGCAGTTACTGATGCCAGTCTTTTGTAAAACTGAAGTGGTGCGGGGTGAGCTTTCAAAAAGTGGAGCATATCTATATGCGCTTCCTGGGCCCTGGTTTGAGCAGGACTACAGGATAACTCAGAGGTGGACCTCCTGAAAGAGCAGCGTACAGCCTGCTGCCAGCTGCTGCCCTCCTCCTCTCCTGCCTGGCCCGCAGCAGTTTGGCCCGTGCCCCCAGCACACCAGGGAAAGGGCGGTCTCCAAGGCCACCACTGACCCTTCACTCTCACCCTCCTTGATGTCTCAGAGGCCAGCGATGTTGCTGACACCACCCTTCTGTTTGAAACATTCCTTTCGGAGTTTCCGGTCTTTCTTGGGTCCCTTACTTGTCTGATGGTCTCTTCCACATTTCCACTTCCTCCCCACGGCCCTTGCAGACATTCAGCAAGATGTCCTTGGCTGTCTCCTGTCCCACCTGCATCTTCAGCCACACTTGCTATTAGGCAGCTCCCGCCCTAAGTCCACAGTTCTGAGCTCTGTTCTCAGCTCTAGTCAACTTCACCAGAGCGTGGCCGCACACTGTAAGCCAGGCATCCCAAATCCCACTCAGCCTCTCGCTGCCCTCCACAGCTGTTCCTCACCTACCAGCCCTGGCTTTATTTATGCAGCTGCTGTGCTTCCAGGAAACTGGGGGACATTGTGTCCCCCACTCTCTCCTCCTACTGATTAGTCACCCAGAGCCACCCTTCTCGTGATTCTTCCCCTTCTAATTCCAGACCAGTCAGTCTGGGGCTAAGCTTCCCTTGACAATAAAGCTTGACTCTTACTGGGTATTTGCTGTGTACCAAGCACGATGCAAGAATTACTAAGCAAATGTGAAACCTCACACTTCAAGAAAGATTCTATTTGCCTTTGAAGCTCAGACTCATCAGCACATTTAGGAAATGGTGAGTCCAGTATCTGGTCTCGAGTAGTCCAGAGTCTGTGGTGAGACTGCATCACAACACAGCCTTACTCACTGAGATTGTTTTGTGACAGACTGTCTGGCCTCCAGACCTTGCCATATCCAACTGACACCCGGCTCACAGATTGATATCCCTAAAGCCTTGCTCTAGCTAGGTCATAAGTTGGATCAAAAGCCTTCACTGCTTCCAAATAGAACCTTGATGCCAGGCTTGCCATACAAGGTCCTCCAGATGCTGGGCCCAGCCTCCCCATCCCGCCTCCCTAAACCTCCAGCTGTTCTCCTAAGTCCCTTGTTTCTATCTCGGTTCACACATTCCTTTGCTGGGAGTGCCATCCCCTCTCATTTTAGCGGGGTCAAATCCATCCCATCTTTTATGGCTCAGCTAAATTTTACCTCCTCCACAAAGCCTCCCACTTAACAAAATAGTGGCCATAAAAACAGAATCCCTTCGATTCAGACTTCTCTTTACCACCTTCTGTGCTTCCAGTTCAACCAGCCCGACCCTCTCAGAGGTCTCACTTTAACAACTATGGTGGACTGAAATCAATTTGATGAAAAAAAGAAAGACTATTCCAGAGACATTTAAAATGAATTTATTTTTTTGGATGATTAATATCTTTACATTGTACCCTTTATATCTGCAAAGGATACAAAATAAAATTCTCCCTCGCCTCTCCCAGCCACCCAGTTCTTATGCTCACAGGAAAAAAATTTTATTAGTATCTCGTCCTTTTTTTTTTTTTCCCAGAGGTATTTGGCTGTGGTAGTTTAAAACTGTCTATAAATTCTTTGATACTCTTCCTTTGAATGTGGGTTGGACTAATTGACTCACTTATGGTAGTGGGTAAAACTTCCAAGACTCGGGTGTAAAGGCATTGTGACCCGCTCCTTGCTTTCCTCTAGTGGATCGAACTGCTGTGTCAAAAGGACACTCAAGCAAGCCCTCTGGAGTGTCCCGCACGATGAGGGACTGAGGCCTCCTGCCTACAGCCGTGTGAGGGAGCTGTGCTGGAAGCAGAACTTCCAGCCTCAGACAAGCCTTCAGATGCCTGCAGCCCTGGCCCACGACTTGACTGCAACCTCATGAGATACCCGGAGCCAAAGCCACCCAGCTGCTGCTGCTGCTAAGTCGCTTCAGTCGTGTCCGACTCTGTGTGACCCCATAGACGGCAGCCCACCAGGCTCCCCCGTCCCTGGGACTCTCCAGGCAAGAACACTGGGGTGGGTTGCCATTTCCTTCTCCAATGCAGGAAAGTGAAAAGTGAAAGTGAAGTCGCCCAGCCGTGTCCAACTCTTAGCGACCCCATGGACTGCAGCCCACCAGGCTCCTCCATCCATGGGGTTTTCCAGGCAAGAGTAATTTCTAGCCTACAGAAATTATGAGATAATTCAGTTGATTCTTGTTATTCATGTTCTGTATAGTCACCTGGAATTATAGTCACACTGAATTATCTAAACCATTGCTCCTATGGGAAATATAGTTGGATTCTGCAAGCTTCTGGTCACATTTTTATCAACTGATCAAGATCAATAAGCCTGTTTTATGTGTGTTTCTATTTAAGGATAACAATATATATTGTTGATTCATTAGCCAACAGCACTGTAACTCATATCTGAACAAAGCTTCTTTAACACACATGCTTTCTCTGTAAAGCACATCACATCCTTTTTATGGCTAAGGGGGCCATTTTAAACGGTGAAATTACCAGTGAAAAGTGCAAAAATACAAAAAGTATGGCACTAAATCGGAGAAGGCAATGGCACCCCACTCCAGTACTCTTGCCTGGTAAATCCCATGGACGGAAGAGCCTGGTGGGCTGCAGTCCATGGGGTCACTAAGAGTCGGACACGACTGAGCGACTTCACTTTCACTTTTCACTTTCATGCATTGAAGAAGGAAATGGCAACCCACTCCAGTGTTCTTGCCTGGAGAATCCCAGGGACAGAGGAGCCTGGTAGGAGGCCGTCTATGGGGTCGCACAGAGTCAGACACGACTGAAGCGACTTAGCAGCAGCAGCAGCATGGCACTAAATAGAATAAGAAAAGGATGCTTCTTTACAGTGTGTAAACTGAATCAGGGCACCTTATTCAACCTCAGCTGGGAATGCACCCACAGGGCAGCTCAAATTTTGCTGCTCTGTTATATATATGTACACATGGGCTTCCCTGGGGGCTGAGATGGTAAAGAATCTGCCTACAATGTAGGAGACATAGGTTCGATCCCGGGGTTGGGAAGATTCTTTGGAGAAGGGAATGGCAACCCACTCCAGTATTTTTGCCTGGAGAATCTAATGAACAGAGGAGTCTGGTGGGCTACAGTCCATGAGATCGCAAAAAGTTGGACACAACTGAGTGCCTAAGCACACAAACATATATATATATGTATACAGAAATGGTCATGAAAACACTTTGAGAATTGACTGCGGGATTATAAATTAATTTTCATGAGTAGGTGAGTTCACAAATACAGAATACACAAACGAGGAGGATTAACTGTAAATATTTGCTGTTTTAGTTCACTAAGAATTGGGGTTTCTTACTCTGCAGCAGGACATCAATAATATGCATACCCTAAATATGTGCACTATGATTCCGGTTTTGCAGAGTAATGATGTATGCACAGAAAAGGACCTGAAACAAAAAATTCCAGAATAAGTAACTTTGGGTGTGTCATTAAGGGTGCTTAAAGTGTCTTTGTTTCATGGCATCTGCTGATTTTTCCTGAAATAAGTGTGTATTTCTTTGTGATAAGAAAACATAATAAAGGAGACATTTAAAATTATTTTGTTCAATGTTGTGTTTGTTCCAATGAGTTACCAATTTTTAGATGAATATTTTGCTATAAATTCCATATTGTTAGACATTTATTTAACCGAAACAATCCCTTTCTGGATATTTAAGTAATCTCATCCCATCTCAAACCAGATTACTTTTGGCCAAATTGTTTGGGGCCCCATGTTATGTTACCTGTTCGACCACTCACTCTTGTCCTTTTTCTTCAACTTACTCTCCCTGATTCCTTTCTAGACCCCACTCGGGTTTCTCTCATTAAGACAAACCGTTCTTTGCCAAGAATTCCTGTTTTCGCAGCTTTCCCTTTGTCACTCCCAGATTCTCTGTCCACTTTAGCATACCTGCTGCCTGTACCCATTTAGCAGAGCTGTCCCCTCAGTCTCTTTGTGGCTGAGTCCAGTGGCCACCTCTCAGGACCCTTATTACCCCAGGACTTCTGGCTGTTGCCCCTTCCTCTTTCTGAAGCACTCTGGGTTTCCATGTCCACGCACCTTCTTCCTACCCGTCTGCCCGGTCCTCTGTGCCTCTTTCTCAGGCTCTCTCCTCACTCTGCACCGCGTCTACAGGAGCCCCTCCCCATGCTGCAGGGCTCCCATCAGCTCTCTGCTGTCACGCCTGAGCTCCAGCCTGCCCGTCAGCCGGCCGCTGGGCCTCTCCCGTGGGGGTCTTACCTGCACTGCCCACTCAGTCTGTCCACACGGGACCCCTCATCTCCCTCCCTTAGCCTTCAACTTCCTCGTTCCAGATTCTCACACTAGGAACCTGGGAGTTCCCCCTGCTCTCTGCCCCCTTTCTTCATGTTCTACACAGTGTCCAGCACTCAGGAACATTCAATTAATATTCATTTAATGATTTTAATCAACCACCAAGCCCTGTCAGTCCCACCTTCTGAATGACACTAAGGCCTGTTGGTCCACCACCCTCCATTGCCTGCTGTTGGTTCCTTCATTAGACTATGGGACCCATCTCAGAGGTGGCAGAGCTGTGAGCCCAGGACACTGTAATAAGATGCTACAGGAGAATGAAGTCCAACCCACGGGCACAAACTATAGGACCTGGCATACGGCTTCCCGTCACCCCTCCCTGGCCGCTACCCTCCATCCAAGGGGAAGTGGAGCCTTTAAATCTGTGTCTTCAGGGCTGCAATCAAAAGCGGCAGCCCTTTCTAAACACTCAAAGGTGAGATCCATCCACACCCAGAGTCTGGTCCAGCAGGCTGCATGTCCAACTAAGCTCAAGGAAAGCGAGGGGCTCCTGCTTCCAGGAGGTTCCACTTGGCTGTGAGCCAGGAGAGGGGGGAGGAGGGAAGGGGAAGGGGCAGAGGGGCGGTGTGCCTTGTGGAGCAGTGGGTTCAGTGAGGATGGTCAGCGGCTGGAAGAGGGGAGGATGAGTGGCTTCCCCACTGCTGGCAGACCTCCCTGGGGGTGGCCTTCCTTGTTGGGGCAAAGCAACCAAATTCAGGGGAGCGATCCTGCGAGCAACTCTAGGAGTGCAGGTGTTCAAAGGACTTGTAGTTTCTTCAAACCATCAGCAGAGGGCGTCCTCAGTTTACCTCTGCTCCTTGCCGGGAGGGGTGTGCCAGGTGAGATGTGATCGGAAGGTTCCGATAAGCGATAAGCGGTTGAACTTGGGAGGCAAGTGTGTGAGAGAGGTGGGCTGACTTCCACATTTCTCGCATGTATAACATTGAAAAGCCAAGAATACAGGAGAGAGCAGTGTAGTGGTAGTCTGGGAAAGTGAGTGAGATTTGAACCTGTGGGGAGTGAGGTCCTGAGGCACATCCCGTGGGAGATGTATACTGGGTGACTGATATACAATTCTGGAGCTGGGAGAGATGACCTCAAACATAAAGATCTGAGGTCATCGTTGTGTATGCAATGGTGCAAGACTTGAAGTGACTGTCTAGGGAGCATGAGAAAGAGGCCAAACGCAGAGGCCTGGGGAGCCTTAGTATTTAAGGGCTGGGAAGAGAGGAAGCGGACACATCAGAGATGTTGTAGAATAACCAAGGGATAATGCAATAGATGCAAGGGATGAGACACTTTAAAAACAGACGAGTTTCCCGATTGCCAGCCGTCTAAAGAAACTGCCAGCCTGGTCCCAGGATCTTTTACGATGTACGGCCCAGAGAGTGAGAAAAGAGAAACAGCTAATTCCCTAGTGGGTCAGTGGTAAAGAGTGGTAAAGCCTTGCAATGCAGGGGACGTGGGTTCGATCCCTGGTCAGGGAACCAAGTTGCCACGTGTCATGAAGCAACTGAGCCTGCACGCCAAAACTACCAGAGCCCGTCGTCGTCTGCTCTGGAGTCTGTGTGCCACAACTAGAGAGTCTGTGCACTACAACCAAGATACCCCGCACGATGCAACCAAGACACGAGACAGCCAAATAAATAAATATTCAGAAAGAGAGAGACAAAACCCAGAGGCTGGAGGGAAGGTGGGGCCCTTAGCTTGAGAGACTAAGTACCTGATAAAAAGAGTACATTTAAAAGTTAGAGAAAGAAAATCCATGTGGGGTCAGGCGGGGGTGCATTACTGTATTGGGGCTTAAAAAAGTGTTGAGTTTGGAAATGCGAAGGTCTCCAGAGTAGCTCTAGAGTAAAAGAAAATTAGAGGAAGGAAAGAAAAGGGGGCTCTTAGAATGTATGTTCCTTTGAAAGTGAAAGTGAAAGTGAAGTCGCTCAGTCGTGTCCGACTCTTTGCGACCCTGTGGACTGTAGCCTACCAGGCTTCTCTGTCCATGGGATTCTCTAGGCAAGAATACTGGAGTGGGTTACCATTTCCTTCTCCAGGGGATCTTCCCAACCCAGGGATTGAACCCAGGTCTCCCGCATCAGAGGCAGACGCTTTAACCTCTGAGCCACCAGGGAAGCCAGTATGTTCCTTTAGTAGGATGTAAATAGAAATTTCTTCTTGATTTCTCTTTGGAGGCCAGATAACACATCTTTGAATGGAACGCATCTTTGAAGATCTTTGAGGATCTCAGTTTTATTAGGATTCATTAGACTTTAGCAAGCTAAAAATGGAAAAAAATATTCTTAACATGTTGAAGGGAAACTACCAGAAATCAATACCATACTTAATGATGAATTGTTAAGAGCATTCCCATAATAGTAAGACTAAGGCAAAAATGTCCATTATCATTGCTGTTATTCAACATGTACTAAAGGTCCCACCTTGACAAGAAGTTACAAAGAAAGTCTACTTTTTGGAAAGGAAGAATCAAAATATTATTGTTTACAGATGTTGCTATTATATACCTAGAAAAGAGAATTAACTGAAAAACTGTTTTAACGAATAAGAGAATTAAGTGGCCAATACAAGATCAACATACAGCAATCAACAGTTACACAATAATAAGTGATGAAAAACATGAAAGTCAAAAAATACCATTTCCAATAGGAACTAAAAACTATAAAATACTGTATGTATACACTTTAAAGTGGTTAAAATGGTAAATTTTATGTTTTTTACTTTACACAATAAAAAAATTAAAAACACTATATTGATTTAAATTAATAAGGGGCAACTTTTATATGAAGAAAATTCTAAAGCATTACTTAAGAGAAAAGAAGAAAAGCTAACAAGTGAAGAGATACACCATGTTCTGAGATACTATTGTTTTCTAGTATTTTAACTATGTTTTTAAACCCCACAAATCAGACATTATTAGAATCACTTTATAGGCAATATCTGTTTATCTCCATGTTTACCAATTTCTTTGCTCACCATTCCTTCTTAAATCTCTGACCTTCCTTCTTGGATCATTTTCCTTCTTTCTGAAAGAACATTCTTTGTATAGGTTTATTCAAGCTAAGCTTAGTCTTTGTTATGTATGAAAGAAAGTGAGTCGATCAGTTGTGTCTGACTCTTTGCGACCCCATGGTATGTAGCCCACCAGACTCCTTTGTCCGTGGAATTCTCCAAGCAAGAATACTAGAGTGGGTTGTCATTCCCTTCTCCAGAGGATTTTCCTAACCCATGGATCGAACCTGGGTCTCCTGCATTACAGGCATATTCTTTACCATCTGAGCCATCAGGGAAGCCTTTTATCATTATATATATATACATGTCCCTAATTCATCTCATTCTTCTTTTTTTTTTTAAGTTTTTTTTTTTTTTATGTGGATCATTTTTAAAGTCTTTATTGAATTGAATATTACTTTTGCTTCGTCTTTTTGGCCACAGGCATGTGGAATCTTAGCTCCCTGACCAGGGATGGAAGCCACACCCCCTGCATTAGAAGGTGAAATCTTAACTACTGGAGTTTCAGGGAAGTTCCCACCTCATTCTTTGAAGATAGTTTTGCTGAGTATGTAATCCTAGCATGGCAGCTATTTTCTCTTGGTCCTTTGAGTATATTCTGCTATCTTCTGTTTCCCACTCTTGTTGTTAAGCAGTCTTTGTCGCTTAATAGTTGTTTCTTTGTGAGTGATAAGACTTTTCTTTCAGATTGCCTTAAAAAATTTTTTTTTCCTTTTCCTGGCTGCACTACAAGGCTTGTGGGATCTTAGTTCCCGACTAGGGATTGAACCCAGGACTCAGCAGCACTGGACCACCAGAGAATGTCCAAGAAAACTTTTTATTATGGAAAATTTCAAATGTATCTCAAAGCAGAGAGGAGTTTAGTGAAATTCCTCATTCCCCACACCCAGGTTCAGAAGTTAACATTTTGCCAGTAGAGTTTCCTCTATTCTGCCTCCCCTTCTTGGAAGCATTTTTTGCCTTTGCTGAAGCGTTTAAAGCAAATTCCACATTATGTATATGGATCAGATTGTGTCTTTGATAGATGAGGACTTTTTGCTTTATTTTTATGTTAAGTTCTTTATGTCATCTAATTCCTCAGCATGTTCAGATTCCTCTGTTCCAAAAAGGTCTTAGCCCCACTCCACCTCCATTTATTTGTTGATAAAAACAGAACAATTGCCTGTAGGATTTCCCACAGAATTCGGCTGATTGCTTCTTCAGGTATCATCTCACTTGTTCCTCTGGACCCTGTATTTCCCATAAATTGGCAGTTATATCTAGGCCTTAATTAGATTTAGGTTAAATTATTTTGGGAAAAGCTCCCTGTGCATCAGGCCAGGAGGCACACTATGTTTAGTTGTTCCACTTTGATTTTAAATTCATCTGTTACTGAATTAGGGGGTGTAAAATGGTGATTTCCTTCAAATCTGGGTCCTTCTCCATTTATTAGCTGGAATTTATTCATCAGAAACTTTTCTTCATTAACTACTTGATTAAATTGCAGTTGATGTGCCCAAAGGTGACGGGGTGTGTATGTGTGAGATTGTAAAATTATGGAGGTTTCTGTATTCCATGTGCTTTAATATGCAGTCATTATCATTTATTGGTTTTTAGGCTGAAGTGATCCCATCTTTAGCCAAAGTCCCTTCAAGTTGCCTCCTATGATCTTTTAAAAATTCCTGAGATGGTTGTTTCTCCCTCCTTATTTAACTTATATGCAGAGTACATAATTTGAAATGCTGGGCTGGATGAAGCACAAGCTGGAATCAAGATTGCTGGGAGAAATATCAACGACCTCAGATATGCATATACCACCACCCTAATGGTGTAAAGAGGAACTAAAGAGCCTGTGGATGAAGGTGAAAGAGGAGCATGAAAAAGCTGGCTATAACTCAACATTCGAAAAACTAAGATCATTGCCTCTGGTCCCATCACTTCATGGCAAACAGAAGGGGAAAAAATGGAAATAGTGACAGATTTTCTTTTCTTGGGCTCCAAAATCACTGCAGATGTTGACTGCAGCCACAAAATTAAAAGATGCTTGCTCCATAGAAGAAAAGCTATGACAAACCTAGATAGCATATTAAAAAGCAGAGACATTGCTTTTCTAACAAAGGTCTGTAGAGTCAAAGCTATGGTTTTTTCAGTAATCATGTATGGAAGTGAGAGTTGGACCATAAAGAAGGCTGAGTGCTGAAGAATTGTGGTGCTAGAAAAGGCTCTTGAGAATCCCTTGGACAGCAAGGAGATCAAAAGAGTCAATCCTAAAGGAAATCAACCCTGAATATTCATTGGAACGGCTGATGCAGAAGCTCCAACACTTTGGCCACCTGATGCGGAGAGCTGACTCATTGGAAAAAAACCTTGATGCTGGGAAAGATTGAGGGCAGGAGGAGAAGGGGGCAACAGAGGATGAGATGGTTGGATGGCATCACCGACTCAATGGACATGAATTTGAGCAAACTCTGGGAGATGGTGAAGGACAGGGAAGCCTGGTGTGCTGCAGTCCATGGGGCTGCAAAGAGTCAGATACGATTTAACGACTGAACAACGACAGGTGGTTGTTCGCAACTTCCGTCTTTATGGCTCAATTATCTCCTAGGTTTGACTTGTACATTTCCTGCCCCATAACTGGAATCAGCCGTTTCTCCAGGGAGCTCTGGTTCCTTTTTGTGAGAGATGGTATTCAGAGAGCAAAACCTGGTCACTAAAGGTGCTTCTTGCTACTGGATTGTCATTTCTTCAGAGGACAGAGCTGGAAAATATCAGTTTTGCTTTTTTTTTAAAGTAAGTCATAAGTTCATAGTGATACTTCCAATCCAGTTTCAAGATTATGAGATTTTTAAACTGAACAGAAAAATTTAAATCTCTGGTGGCTTTTACAACTCCTTTTTTGTCTTTAGTATTCTCCAGTTTCCTTACAAGCATCTAGGGGTGGATTTCTTTGTATTTATCCCACTTGATATTATGTTGTGCATCCAGCCTGTATCTGTGGATTCATATACTTCATCAGTTCTGGAATACTCTTCCTCTGTCTCTTCATATATTGCTTCTCCTACAGTCTTGCTATTATATAATGCCCTACTGGGACTTCAGTTCGATTACAGGCTTTTTCATTGTGTACTCCATGACTCTTAAACCATTTTTCACATTTTCCATTTCCTGTTTATCTCTGCTGCATTTTAAATAATTTCTTCAGCTCTTTCTTCACTGTATCCCTTTTCAGTTGTATATAATCTATTGCTCAGCATATCCAGTGAAATGCTTTTTTATTGTGGTATTATTTGTATTTTTAAACATATATATTCTTTTTCATTATGGCTTATCACAGGATATTGAATACAGTTTCCTGTGTAGTATTATTTGTTGATGGTAAAACTGAAAGAAGATTAAATTCCATCACTGTAAATTATTACATGTATATAAAATGAATATTTTTAAGTCATTTACATGATATATATGAAGCTTTAAAAATAGCATACAAAATTATGTTAAACAATTTCAAGCAAAAAAATCAATTATATACACGTTTATCTCAGTTACATATAAATTATGTACAGAAATAACTAAAGTGTGATCCATTGAAAGTAGAATAAAAAAAATAGATAAGACTGTGGTACTTGGAACACAATAGAGCAGTGAGAAATGCAATATAGCTACACAAATGAATATGAACAAATCTTATGACTATGAAAAAGCAAACCACAGAAAAATACATGCAATATGATTTATAGAAAAGTCAAAGCTAAACAAAGCAACATATTGCTTAGAAATGGGTACAGTGTGGACCATGTGAAATTGCTTAATACATATGTGGTAAAACTATAAAGAAAAGTTAAGTGAAAACAACAAAATTGAAAACACCTTGATGCTATTTGGGAAAGGGCTGGGATCTGGGAAGGGCAACAGAGATTTCAGAAGTTCTGGCTTACTAACTGGGTGGTGGATCCACTGATGTTTAAATTTTGTTTCTATTCCTTATGTCTTAAACATATGTAATAAATGTTCTTTTATAATTATTCAGCATTTAATAAGACCATATGTTTAAAAGAGTAAAAGGAAATATATTTCAGTGAGAGTCATTGCTGCATCTGGGCATTTTGATGATGTGTGATTTTCCCCCCTCTATATTTTTATGTCATTAAAATTTTGTACAGCAAGAATGTATTACTTTTACAGGCAGAAAAATATCTCCCAGCTAAGATGAAAAGTTGGCAGGAAAAAGATGAATGTTTTTAGAAATAAACCTCATATTGGAATGTTAAAAAAAAAAAGAAATTTAGGTGAGATATCTTACTGGTCCTTATGCATAAGGAAAAAACAGCTTTTCTTTTGCATGATGACAATAATATGTACCTCACAAGGTTATTGTAATGACCTGAAAGTGACGACACTTTGAGAATGTTACACAGTGTTCTACAAGTATTATTTTTAACACTTATTATTTATTTAGCAGTGGGCCTTAGTTGTGGCACATGGGATCTTCAATCTCATTTGCTACTTGTGGGATCTTTAGCAGCATGCAAACTTTTAGTTATGGCCTGTGGAATCTAGTTCCCTAAATAGGGATCGAACCCGGACCCCCTACACTGGGAGCATGAAGTTTTAGCCCCTGCACCACCAGAGAAGTCCTATAAGTATTAATAACTGTGAGAAATGAATAAGAAAGACTAAGCATAAAATTGTTCAAATAGAATTTATAAAGCATTCTTCAACAGTAAGATTTTGAAGATTTTATAAATGTTAACAAGGTAAGTATAATATCCTTCTCTAGAGACTTAAAAGTAATTTATTATGGACAATTGCAAACATACTTGGGGCTTCCCTTGTGGCTCAGCTGGTAAAGAATCCCCCTGCAATGTGGGAGACCTAGGTTCAATCCCTGGGTTGGGAAGATTCCCTGGAGGAAGGAAAGCCTACCCACTCCAGTATTCTGGCCTGGAGAATCCATGGACTGTATAGTCCATGCCGTCGCAAAGAGTCAGACACAGCTAAGCAACTTTCACTTTTCAAACATACCTGAAAACTGGGGGAGAACATTTTAATGAATTCCCACATATCAATTACCCAGATTCAACAATTATCAAGATTTTGCCAAACTTGCTTCATCTTTTTCTTGTGAGTGTGTGTGTTTGCTGTTGATGAAGTATTTGGAAACAAAATCTAGACCAAGGCAACTTTGCTCAGTTGTGTCCAACTTTTTGTGACCCCATGGATTATAGCCCACCAGGCTCCTCTGTCTATGGGATTCTCCAGGCAAGAATACTGGAGTGGGTTGCCATTTCCTTCTATAGGAGATCTTCTTGACCCAGGGATTGAACCCAGGTTGCCTACATTGCATGTGGACTGTTTGCCATCTGAGCCACCAGGGAAGCCCCATAAAATACGTACACTTTTTCTTACATAGACATAATGCCATTATCATACTTAACAAAATTAACAATAATTTCTCTAATATCAGGTCATACTCAAATTTCCCTAATTTTCCCAGAAATATCTTTTCATAGTTCATCTCTTCGCATTAGGATTAACATACTGCATTTAGTAATTGTGTATTTTAAATTTCTTTTACTCTGCTGCTGCTAAGTCACGTCAGTCGTGTCCGACTCTGTGCAACCCCATAGACGGCAGCCCACCAGGCTCCTCTGTTCCTGGGATTCTCCAGGCAAGAACACTGGAGTGGGTTGCCATTTCCTTCTCCAATGCATGCATGCATGCTAAGTGGCTTCAGTCGCGTCCGACTCTGTGCAACCCCACGGACAGCAGCCCTCCGGGCTTCTCTGTCCGCAGGATTCTCCAGGCAGGAACACTGGAGTGGGCTGCCATTTCCTTCTCCCTCTTTTTAGTCTAGAGCTATCTTTTTTTCTTTGTCGTTTGTTTGCTTTCCTTGTGATAGTGACATGGTGAAGAAACTGGGTCAGTTGTCTTGTGGAATGTCCCAGTTTTTGTTCTTATCTCTGATCTTCCTAATGGTGTGGTGGCCAGTTTTCCTTTGCCTTGTGTTGATGTAAACTGGAAGTCAGTTCTGAAGGCTTGTTGAGGTTTGGGTTCTTATTTTGTTGAGACCACTTTGTACACAGGGTTGTGTCCTGTACATTGCATCACATCAACATGCTCATATTGCCCTTGCTCCACATCCACTGAGTTTTCCCACTTTAAGAATTCCATTTTTCTTTTCTAGAAGCACTCATTTTTTCTATTCTGTTTTGTCCTTATAAATAGTCTCTTTTCTCTTTCTCATTTGTGATTCCATCTCTTATTTCCTTAAACATTTCATACATAGGCATTTCCATTATGTAGCTGATAATTCCATTCTCACTGAGAATCTACATCTGCTGACTCTCAGTCTTCGTGGTTTGGATGGTACTCTATTTAAGGTGATTAGGGACACTTTCTCCAGAAAGCGTCTTGTTTTGTCTCCAGGAGAAACTGGGCACAAGGGGCTGGAGCAGCCTCGGTTTCCTGATGGAGTCCTGACTGTGGTGCTGAGCCCGCTTGGGTCCCCACGCGGCTTCAGTCCTGCAGACTGATGGAGGGCGCTGTTGGCATTTGACTTGAGTTCCTATCATCTACCATTCTGGTTTCAGCTTAAGGCTTTTTTTTTTTTTTTCGTTCTACCGGTTTATTGCTACCAAACCATTTCCCTGCACCCTCACGCATGCATGCTCAGTCATGTAACCCCATGGACTGCAGCCCGCCAGGCTCCTCTGTCCATGGACTTTTCCAGGCAAGAACACTGGAGTGGGTTGCCATTTCCTTCTCCTTAGCTTAAGGTTTTTGCTTCTTTGCATTTTGTTTTTCTTTTCTCTTTTGAAATTTTTCTTGTTTCTAGTGAACTCAGAAAAATACTATGTTTTATGTAGTAATTATTATTATTACTATTATTTACCTCTAACGTAGTTATTATTATTACTATTATTTACCTCTAATAATTTTGTAGCTGGAGGGCCTTTCATAAGTATATATGAGCCACACTCCTGGAAGAAAGTGGGGAGCCTACAGCACAATTTGTAGAATTAAAATGTGGAAGCAGAATATAACAAATGAGTAAATATAACAAAATAGAAACAGACTCACAGATAAAGAGAACAAATTAGCTGTTACCAGTGGAAAGAGGGGAGAAGGGAGGGGCAAGATAGGGCTATGGGATTAAGATGTACAAACTACTATGTATAAACTAAATAAGTGGACTTTCCTGGTGGTCCAGTGGTTAAGAATCCACCTGCTTTGAATTATTAACTAAAGTACATACTGTATTCACCTTTCACAAAATTTTATGCTAGTGTTTGTTATTCGTTTTCATACCTTATTTAAGAGTCCACATTGTATTTAGTTGCCTTGAGCAGCTTCAGCTGCATGCAGCAAATACTGATAAATTCTCTTTTCATTCTTATTCTGTTACAAATGTTTTCTAATTTTCCTTGTTGTGGCTTCTTAGATATACCCATCATTTAAAAGTGGACATTCAATTTCCAAATACATGGGGTTTTTAATGTATTTTTGATATTAATTCCTCATTTTGATATAAAATTATCATTTAAATGCTTTCTTCTCTGCAATCACCTTCTGTGTTTTTTCAGTCTTTTAACTTTATTGAGGCTTTCAATGGCTAAGTCACAGATCTCTTGAATCTTGAAGATTCCCTGAGAAATCCTGAAGATTCCCTGGAAGAGGAAATCCAACCCACTCTAGTATTCCTGCCTGGGAAATCCCATGGACAGAGGAGTCTGGCAGGCTGCAGCCCATGGGGCTGCAAAAAAGTCAGACGTGACTGAACCTGAGCACACACACAATCATTAGTGATATTGAGCATTTTTTCATGTACTTGTTAGCCATCTGCATGTCTTGTTTTTTTTTTTTTTGCACCTCAGTTGTATTTTTGTAATTTCCCCAATTTATTTGAGAACAATTTTTTTCTGACATATATTCATATGAACTTTAGATCAGTTATTTCAAAGTGTGCACAAATTATGTATATTTCCCTATAACCAGGCACTAGCAAAAGAATACTTAATATATCAATATTTAAGCATTCCAACATAAAAGGACTTTTTCCAACTTAATACTATTTCCCACACAAGGTGATCTATAATTGACATTCAGGCAATTATACTCATGTAGAAGCAGACACAGTCCCCAAACTGACCATAAGATAAACCAGCACACACGTCCTTCTCCTGGATATAACTACATTTCCAGAGGCCAAGGGGTTCATAAGGTGACTCCCTTATGAAATGAATCACACAGACACCAATTAAGAAGGAGTGAGGGTGCTAAGGATGACTCCCACGAACCTCGCTCCTTCCTGTCCTGAGTGTGAGCGCGCACTGCGAGCGAGGGGCCGCTCAGCCGGCTGGGCGCCAGGCCCCCGTGGAGACGCGGCGCGGGCAGGGCCCCCGTGGAGAGGCGGCGCGGGCAGGGCCCGGCCACAGCGGGAGGGGCAGTGCAGGCTCCTGAGGGGCGGCTCACTTCGCTTCATCAGGGTCTACTGTGCTGCTCCACTACTTCGGCTGCTCCACTGTTTTTGCAACTGGGGCACAGTGGCAGGTTTAGCTAGCCTAAGGAGCTCTTCCCTGGTGGCTCAGAGGTTAAAGCGTCTACCTCCAATGCGGGAGACCCGGGTTCAATCCCTGGGTCGGGAAGATCCCCTGGAGAAGGAAATGGCAATCCACTCCAGTATTCTTGCCTGGAGAATCCCATGGACAGAGAAGCCTCGTAGGTTACAGTCCATGGGGTCACAAAGAGTCGGACACGACTGAGTGACTTCACCTCAAGGAGCTCTTAGCCCATAAACTACCTGAATCAAAGATTCACTCTTTCGCCAAAGACAAAGATTGAGTTCCATCTACAATTATTTTTCCAGGTGAGAAACAGTGAGTCAACTGAAGCGAGGGCTGCGGCCTTGGCTCGGAACGGTGACACTGTTGACACTTGACACACGGCCTGGGGGGACGAGCCTGGGCCACAGCGGGACGGCTGGGTCCGCGAACCTTCTCCAGAAAGGCCCTGCAGCACCGCAGGCCCTGCTGGTAGACGGCCTCAAAGTCAGCGTCGTTGCCATGATAGGGATCTTCAATGATAAGTTGTTTTTGTGGATCATAGCTCCCGAGTAGTTCGATTTTCGCTCTGCAGTTTTTAATTTGATTGATTTTTCTATTCACATCTCTCAGATTGCTCTCATCCGTACCTAGTATATAATCAAAAGTGGCAAAGTCTTCTTTGGTAACCTGCCGGGCAACGTGACTCATGGGGATACCATGCTTCTTCATGCAAGCCTGCCTCCAATAATCAGGAGGGTTTCCTAGTTCATACGTGGGTGTCGCTGCACTGTCTGTCCTCCGATTATCTGAAATGTTTTGATCAGTTACAAGTTTCCTGAAAACCGCTTCTGCAATGGGTGTTACTCAGACACACGAACAGCACCGACTTGGTCACCTGCTCAGCCATCTTCCCACGTGCTGAATGTCTTCTTTGGAGAAATGTCTATTTAGGTTTTCTGCCCATTTTTTTTGTTCAGGGTGTTTGTTTTCTTTTGTTATTCAGTTATATGAGGGGTTTGCATACTTTGGAAATTAAGCCTTTCTTGGTCCCATCATTTGCAAATATTTTCTCCCGGTCCACTGGTTGTCTTTTCATTTTGTTTATGGTTTCCTTTGCTGTGCAAAAGCTTGTAAGTTTGATTAGGTTTCATTTGTTTATTTTTGCTTTTGTTTCTATCATCCTGGGAGACTGACCTAAGAAAATATTGCTACAATTTATGCCAGATGATGTTTTACATGTTTTCTTCTAGTTTTATGGTAGCACATATATGTTTATATACTTAAGACTTTAAGCCATTGAGTTTATTTTTGTATATAGTGTGCAGGAATGTTTTAATTGAAGGAATTGTTCAAATCAATCAAATAAATGTTAATTGATATACATGTGGCTGTCCAGCTTTCCCAACATCACTTTGCTGAAGAGACTGTCTCTTCTCCATTGAATATTCTTGCCTCCTTTGTCAAAGATTAACTGACCACAGGTGTGGAGAAGTGATTGATGTTTTGCTCTTGCCTCACCCACATCTTTGCATTGGATGATCATTGTTTATTCTTTGTTGCAGAACTGCAGATGCAGTGGCTCAGACCACCGGTCAGGTGTCTATGGGGATGAACTCAGGGCAGCATAAAGCCCTGCCAGGGTCAGGAGTTGATAAACTTGGGGAACAACTGTTTTTGAGCAACCCCTCACCCCATCTTTTGCTCTCCAAATTCCCAGGCTGGCCCCTCCCTCAAATCAATAGAGGAGCTTCCTTTCAGCACAGGGTAGAAAGTGAAATCAAGAACCCAGGGAGTTTTGGGACCAAAAGCAAACAAGCAGGAGCGATGACCTGTGATTGTGTGATGCCTGGGGTACTGCAGTTGAGATCTGAGGCCCTGTCCTCTCCTTGAAGTTAATAGGCTGGCAGACACTGAATGGCCTTCTGTCCTTCCCTCAAACGCAGTACAGGGTAGAGCAGTAAATACCCCCAGGGAATAGGAAATTAAGCCTTAATTTCCAAATAGGGGGTATTTACTGTTCACAAGCCAAAAATGTTGAGACACTCATAGAGTAAAATTAAACCAAAAGAAAAATAAAATCACAACATATAAGATCCGAAAGAGTAGGACAGAAGCAGCAGTATTCATTAGTAGAGATGGACTAAGGATTTCAAATCAGTTCTACAAATACACAAAAGATATATTAGCAGTGTAAAAGAAAAACAGGAAAACACAAGAGTCAAAAGAAACTATTATATATGAAAAAATAATAGTTGAAATAAAGAACGCAATAAATGAGATATATAACTGATAAAAATAGATTAGAATACCATATTAAGAAACACTTTAAGAAGGACCCATTGAAGAATGAGAAGATAAAAAATTAAATTTAAGAAATAAGGAGGATAGAAGTAGAATGCCCACACCCATGTAACAGGAATTCAGGAGAAAGTGAAACTGAAAAGGGGAATACATTTGAAGAACAAAGGATCTAAATTTTTTTTTTTCAGGTTTAAAAAGAATGAATGACCAGATTGAAAAGGCCATAGAGAGGAAAATAAAAGAGAGAAATGAAAACCCACTAGATGGTAAAATTTAAAAATACCAGAGAGGGTATTCTAGGTGGTCCAGTGGTTGGGACTCCACGCTTTCCCTGCTGAGAGCCCTGTTTGGGGAACTAGGATCCCACAGTGTGGCCAAAACAACAATAACAACAGCAGCAAACAAAAACAGAAAAAAAAAACCTGTCAAAACCAAAGAGAAAATGTTAACAGGGTTAGATTGATGTTAGACCGCTCAGCTACAACACTGGGCACAAGAAGACAATGGAGCAGTGTTTCTTAAGTACTAAAGAAAATAACTTGGAACCTATAATTTTGTCTACAGCCAGCTTGTCTTTCAAAATTCTTAAAGAGATGGGAATACCAGACCACCTTACCTGCCTCCTGAGAAATCTTGACCTCCAGGTCAAGAAGCAACAGTTAGAACCAGACACGGAACAATGGACTGGTTCCAAATTGGGAAAGGAGTAAGTCAAGGCTGTATATTGTCACCCTACTTATTTAACTTACATGCAGAGTACATCATGTGAAATGCTGGGCTGGATGAAGCATAAGCTAGAATCAAGATTGCCAGGAGAAATATCAATAATCTCAGATATGCAGATGATACCATCCTTACAGCAGAAATGGAAGAGGATCTGAACAGCATCTTGATAAAACTGAAAGAGGAGAGTGAAAAAGCTGACTTAAAACTTACCATTCATAAAACTAAGATCATGGCATCCGTTCCCATCACTTCATGCCAAAATAGATGGGGAAACAATAGAAACAGTGACAGACTTTATTTTCTTGAGGTTCAAAATCACTGCAGATGGTGACTGCAGCCATGAAATTAAAAGATGCTTGCACCTTGGAAGAAAAGCTATAAGCAACCTAGCAGCGTATTAAAAAGCAGAGACATTACTTTGCTGACAAAGGTCCATGTCGTCAAAGCTATGGTTTGTCCAGTAGTCATGTATGGTTGTAAGAGTTGGACCATAAAGAAAGCTGAGTGCTGAAGAACTGATGCTTTTGAACTGTGGTGTTGGAGAAGACTCTTGAGAGTACCTTGGACTGCAAGGAGATCAAACTAGTCAATCCTAAAGGAAATCAGTCCTTAATATACATTGGAAGGACGATGCTGAAGCTAAAGCTCCAATACTTTGGCCACCTGATGCGAAGAACAGGCTCACTGGAAAAGACACTGATACTGGGAAAGACTGAAGGCAGGAGGAGAAGGGGACAACAGAGGATGAGATGGTTGGATGGCATCACCGACTCGATGGACATGAGTTTGAGCAAGCTCCGGGGGCTGGTGATGGACCGGGAAGCCTGGCATGCTATAGTCCATGGGGCCGCAAAGAGTAGGACATGACTGAGTGACTTAACTGAACTATCTTTCAAATGTGAAAAGAGTGAAATAAACATATCAGGAAAGGAAAATATATCAGGAAAATATATCCCATCCTGCATTGTTGGTGGGAATGTAAATTGGTATAGTCACTATGCAAAATAGTATGGAGGTTCCTTAAAAACGAAAAATAAAACTACTATATTATCCAGCAACCCCACTCCTAGGCATATTATCTGGGAAAAAAAAAAAACTCTAATTTGAAAAGATACACAGGCCTCAATGTTCAAAGTAGCACTATTTACAAAAGCCAAAACATGGAAACAACCCAAGTGCCTATCAACAGACAACTGATTTAAGAAGATGTGGCATACATACATACAATGGCATAATATTCAGTCCTAACGAAGAGTGAAGTATGGCCATTTGCAGCAACATGGATAGACCTACAGAATATTATACTTAGTGAAGTAAGTCAGACAGATAAAGATAAATATTATATGATACAATTTATATCTGAAATCTAAAAAATGATACAAGTGAGTATAGGTACAAAACAGACTCACAGACAGCAAACAAAGTTATGGTTACCAAAGAGGGGAGTGAGGGATAGACAAATTAGGAATATAGGATTAACAGATACAAACTACTACACATAAATAGATAAGCAACACGGATTTACTGTATAGCACTGGGAATTATATTCAATAATTTGTAATAATGTATAATGGAATCTAACCTGAAAAAGAAAATAATCACTATGCTATAAAGTGCTATGCTATAGCACTATGCTATAAAGTAACACAACATTATAAATCAACTATCATTTAAAAAATTCTCAGGCAACAAAGTTTCAAAATGCTTGTTGCACTAAGAAACACATGAAAAATATCTCAGGGGAGCTGAAAAGGAAGGACAAACTGAAATATCAATGGAAGGATTCTGAATTGTTTAAACTAATATATAAAGCAAACAGTTTAAAAAATGTTATAGGGGGAGGGATATATTGATGTTCACTGTACTATCACTTTTATTTTCTTAGCAGTATGAAAACTTTTATAATAAAAAATTTAAGACATTTTGTAGGAAGTGCACAAACAAGAAGAGATACATATTCAGAAGACTTTGCAAGAAATATATAGAGTAAGCGTGATTAAATATACTGGTAAAATTTTGTGTTGTCTGGACAACAATAGCAAGAACAACCACAAACTTAAGACCAATGAAAATAAATAGAAAGTGCATCCATAATAACTTCAGATTAAAATTCTATATAATATTAAATTGATAAAGGATTGAGGGTAGGTAGAAATTTGGGAAATCTCCAAATATTTGGAAATTAAACAACACATTTAGACATAACCCATGAGTCAAAGAAGAAATCACAAGAAAAATTATTCATCTTTTTAACTTAATAAAAAAATTCAACATACCAAAATTTGGGGGATGTAGTAAAAGCAGTATTTACAGGGGAATGTGTAGCTTTAAACATCTAGGTGAGAAAAGAAGCAGTTTCCACTTTAAGAATCTGCAAAAAGAAGAGCCAACTAAATCCAAAATAAGAAAAAGGACGAAAATAGTAAAGATTAGAGTGTAAGCAAGTGAAATAGAAAAAAAAATAACAGAGAAAACATTGATAAAACAAAAAGCTGGTGTTTTGGGAAAAATTAACAGAACTGATAAATCTGTAGCTAGAATAACAAAGAGAAAAAAAAAAGAAAAGACAAATTACAAAATTATTACTGACCCTAAATAAATGAAAAGAAAAAAAGTGAATATTTTACAAATGTAAGGGAATATATGGGGGTAAAATACAAATTTAACAAGTTGGTTGAAATGGACAAATTTTTAGAATGATATAGATTATAAAAATTGACTCAAGAAGAAATAGAAAATCTGAGTAGACTGATAGCAAGACAGAATTCATACTTAATACTTTCCTACCAAGAAAAGCTCAGTCCCAGAACATTTCACTGGTGAATTCTTTTAGATAATTAAAGATGATATAATACTATCTTTTATAAATTCTTACTGCCTTTTCATATTGCTCATGGGGTTCTCAAGGCAAGTATGCTGAAGCGGTTTGCCATCCCCTTCTCCAGTGGACCACGTTTTGTGAGAACTCTCCACCATGACCCGTCTCTCTTGGGTGGCCCTGCACGGCATCGCTCATAGTTTCAGTGAATTACACAAGGTGTGATCCATGTGGGGTTAGCTTTCTGTGACTGTGGTTTTCATTCTGGGGGCCATAGGACTGAAGCTCTCCTTTCCTCTGTCTGTCCTCTGATGGATGAAGATAAGAGGTTTGTGCAAGCTTCCTGATGGGAGGGACTGACTGTGGGGAAAGCTGGTTCTTGCTCTAGTGGGCAGGGCCAGGCTTCCCAAATCTTTAATCCAGTTTTCTGCTGGTGGGTGGGGCTGTGCTCTCTCCCTGTTGTTTGGCCTGAGGTGGCCCAGTCATGGAGTCTGCAGTCTCTATGATGGGCTATATGTTCTATGGTAAGACTAATGGTGACCTCCTCCAAGAGGGCTTATGTTGAGGCACCGCGCCCCCCAGGACTGCTGCTCCTGCCCCCACAGCACGCTACTGTCAACCCACACCTCTCCTGGAGACTCCCACACACTCACGGCAAGACGGGCTCAGTCTCTAGTAAGGTCACATCATGGACGTGAGAGCTGGACCGTAAAGAAGGCTGAGTGCCAAAGAACTGATGCTTTTTAACTGTGGTGCTGGAGAAGACTCTTGAGTGTCCCTTGGTCAACACGGAGACCCCACCAGTCAATTCTAAAGGAAATCAACCCTGGATATTCATTGGAAGGACTGATGATGAAGCTGAAGCTCCAATGCTTTGGCCACCTGATGCAAATAGCTGACTCACTGGAAAAGACCCTGATGCTGAGAAAGACTGTGGGCATGAGGAGAAGGGAATGACAGAGGTTGGATGGCACCATGACTCAATGGATATGAGTCTGAGCAAACTCAGGGAGATAGCGAAGGACAGGGAAGCCTGGCGTGCTGCAGTCCATGCAGTCACAAAGAGTAGGACATGACTGAGCGACTGATCAACAATAAAGCCTTTCATAAAGCAGAGAAGAAGGGAACAGTTGCCAATTATTCTACGAAAACTACACAATATCCCTTATAAACATATTTGGCAAAAATCCTTAACACTATATATAATAAAATCCAGCAACATTTAAATAGAGTTATACACTATAATCAAGTCACCTTTATCCCAGGAGTGCAAGGCTGGTTTAACATCTGAAAATCAATGAGGGTAAATCCCGCATTAATAAAATAAAGGACAAAAACCATATGATCATTTCTGGAGATGCAGAAAAAGCATTTGAAAAACTCTTCAGTTCAGTCACTCAGTCGTGTCCGACTCTGTGACCCCATGAATCGCAGCACGCCAGGCCTCCCTGTTCATCACCAACTCCCTGAGTTCACTCAGATTCACGTCCATTGGGTCAGTGATGCCATCCAGCCATCTCATCCTCTGTCGTCCCCTTCTCTTCCTGCCCCCAATCCCTCCCAGCATCAGAGTTTTTTTCAATGAGTCAACTCTTTGCATGAGGTGGCCAAAGTACTGGAGTTTCAGCTTTAGCATCATTCCTTCCAAAGAAATCCCAGGGCTGATCTCCTTCAGAATGGACTGGTTGGATCTCCTCGCAGTCCAAGGGACTCTCAAGAGTCTTCAACACCACAGTTCAAAAGCATCAATTCTTATGCGCTCAGCCTTCTTCACAGTCCAACTCTCACATCTATACATGACTACTGGAAAAACCAAACTCTTAAGCTAGGAATAAAAATAACCATAAAAACTCTTAAGCTAGGAATAAAAGGGGACTTTCTCAATGTGATAAAGGGTATCTAGCTAAAATTTACAGTCTACATTATATGTAATCGTAAAAGACTGCATCCCTATAAATCTGGAACAAGGCAAGGATATCTGCTGTTGCCACTTTTAATCAAATTGTACTGGAGGTTTTAGTTAGTGTGACAAGGCCAAAAAGTAAAAAATAAAAATAAAGCCGTTCACATTGGAAATGAACTAAGACTGTCTTTATTCAAAGATGACATGACCTTGCACACAGAAAATGCTACGAAATTTAAAACTACTGTTGTTAATATAATAATACTGCCCCAATTGATCTACAAATTAAACGCAATCCTTATTAAAATCCAAGCTCTGTTTTTTGCAGAAATTGGCACACCAATTCTAAAATTAATATGGAAATGCAAAGGATCCAGAATAGCCAAAACAACCTCGAAAAAAATTGGAGAACTCACAATTTCTGATTTCAAAACTTACTACGAGATTACAGTAATAAACAAAACATGGTACTGGCATTAAGACAAAAATATAGGCCAATGGAATAGAATTGAAATAAGCCCTCACATGTAAAGTCAGTTTAGTTCTGGCAAAGTTTCCCAAGCGACTCAACGGGAAAAGGATATCCTATACAAGTATTAGCAAGGATGAGGAGAAACTGGACCCCTCATACTTTCCAAATAGGAGTGGAAAATGTACAGCCACTTTGGAAAACAGCTTAGTAGTTTCTCCCTTCCTAGGTAACTATCCAAAGAAATGAAAACATACGTCCACACAAAGACTCATATATGAATATTCACAGCACCATTTATTTGTAAGAGCCAAAACCAGGAAATAACCCAAATGTCCATCAACAGATTAACGGGTAAACAAATGTGATTTAGTCTTAAAATGGAATCCGACTCAGGAAAAAAAAGGAATATTACTGATTACTGATACACACTCTGACACCTCAAAAACATACTAAGTGAAAGCTAGACACAAAAGACTATATGGCGACCCCATTCATAAGCAGTGTACAGAAAAGGTAAATTTATGCAGACAGAAGTAGATTAATGGATGCCTTAGCGGGACTTAGGAGTGGTGATTGACTGCAGAAGCACAGGGTACTTTTTGAGTTGATGGAAATGTTCTAAGTCTGGATTGCTGTGATAGTTGCATAACTCTAAAAATCTACTAAAAATAATTGTGTATATACTTATGTAATTACAATGGGTGGATTTCATGAGATATACATTGAACCTCAGTAAAACTGTTTTTAAAAAAACATAATTGGTTTAGGGACCAGAGTATTGGGATAATTTAGGGATATTTTAGAACTAACACCCCCAAAAGATGTCCTTTTCATTACAGGGGACTGGAATGCAAAAGTAGGAAGTCAAGAAACACCTGGAGTAATAGGCAAATTTGGCCTTGGAGTACAGAATGAAGCAGGGCAAAGGCTAATAGAGTTCTGCCAAGAGAACGCACTGGTTATAGCAAACACCCTCTTCCAACAACACAAGAGAAGACTCTACACATGGACATCACCAGATGGTCAACACTGAAATCAGATTGATTATATCCTTTGCAGCCAAAGATGGAGAAGCTCTATACAGTTAGCAAAAACAAGACCGGGAGCTGACTGTGGCTAGGATAACGAACTCCTTATTGCCAAATTCAGAATTAAATTGAAGAAAGTGGGGAAAACCACTAGACCATTCAGGTATGACCTAAATCAAATCCCTTATGACTATACAGTGGAAGTGAGAAATAGATTTAAGGGACTAGATCTGATAGACAGAGTGCCTGATGAACTATGGACGGAGGTTCGTGACATTGTACAGGAGACAGCGAGCAAGATCATCTCCAAGAAAAAGAAATGCAAAAAAGCAAAATAGCTGAGGAGGCCTTACAAATAGCTGTGAAAAGAAGAGAGGTGAAAGGCAAAGGAGAAAAGGAAAGATATACCCATTTGAATGCAGAGTTCCAAAGAATAGCAAGAAAGCCTTCCTCAGGGATCAGTGTAAAGAAATAGAGGAAAACAACAGAATGGGAAAGACTAGCGATCTCTTCAAGAAAACTAGAGATACCAAGGGAACATTTCATGCAAAGATGGGCTCGATAAAGGACAGAAATGGTAGGGACCTAACAGAAGCAGAAGATATTAAGAAGAGGTGGCAAGATTACAGAGAAGAAC